>VNJU01001417.1:0-56742 GCA_008042675.1 Drosophila seguyi | reverse complement strand
CCGCTTCGCTTTGTTCGTTCGCTTTTATATTTATTTATATGAAAAGTTTGGCTAGCAATTTGCGAGTACATAAAAGAAATTTGTTTTACGCTCTGCTATTTTGTAAAATTGCCACTTAAGCCTCAAGCGGAGCGCCACTTGCCACGCGTTCTACGTGACGCCCGCGAGTTTAATAAGCAGTTAAAAAAAAAATCGGTGGGCGGGAAAGTGTTGCCCGCTTGTAGGCGCGACCGAGGAAATTTCCGGTGGTTGTCAGCCGCCAGATAAACGCTCCGAAATTTATTGCCAGCTCCGCGAATTGCAGCTGTGATTGTACTCGCTCCGCGAATGGCTGTCATTTGGGCTGTGATGATGGGTCTCCGCTGGAGCCCGATAAGCGGCGTCTCCGCCAGATTGGCACATGGTAATGACTTTATTAATGCGCAGACAGGCGGCCCCGCTGCAAGACATGATTAATGTCGCAGTTACTCGGGGGAGTAATATTCACACGCAGCCATATATTCCTGGCCGGGATTCGTAGGGGTTCATCGTAAAGCACTCTCACTGGGCTCCCTCTCTTCCTCTAAGTGAAGTGACCGCCAGTGGTCGTGGTGGCGTCGTTGTGGCGCGTTCAGCAAATATAAATTTATTGATCCAAGCAATTATCGTTAATTGGGTAAATAAACAATATTTCAGCCACGTATGAAAGGGCCCTCAGGTGAGTGGAAGTCATTGTCCTGCCCGGGTCCTGACCAGGCGAACCGAAGGACAGAAACAGAAACAGAAACAAAAAGACAACAACGGTGGCATCATTAAGTCCTGGCTGGCTTAAAGTTGTGCCAAGTGAAAAATCCAACCACGAGCTCAGCAGTGTAAGTGGCACTAAATCAAAACTGTAACTGGAACGGGGCGGTGGCACACAGTGGGACAGCAGTGTGTCCTCGGGTTGTCTCGACTCCTCTCGAGTTACAGACACATTGATGTATTTTATGTGCGTGCCGGGCCGAACAAGACAAACTGAGACGTGAAGAGAAATTACAACTACAAGATGGCGTAATTTATATGCAGACATGGCCGGCACATTGCGAGACACAGCACAAGGAGCAACTAGAGCGGCAGGACTCGCCGCAGGGGCAGGAGAAACGCCCGGAAGACGTCGGACATCAACGACGAAGCAGCCGGAAAAATCGAAAGCAAAGGAGCAGCTCTCTGCAATATTGTGTGGCGAAAAGGCTACACGGCAAGAAGCGAGTCAAATTATTACCAGGAATTTGCATAGTCTTTGAATATGAATGTGAATAATCAGGTATAACTCGGAATTTTAACTTTAACACCCAAGGAGTTGCTTTTATAAATTAAGTACTCTGGCTTAACATAGTAATTTTTCCTTTAAATTGGTTTAAAACCCTTCGAACGCCCTAGTAATATGTAGTTTAAATATTAAACACTTTAAATGTTGACCCCACAAAGAGTTTATAAAAAATGAATACAGTTTTTGTGTGTAAACGCATAAAGGCCATTAGGGAACACTGCTAAACAAAAGAATACAATGTTGCTCGTCAATACTTTTTTCTAGAACCATAAAAATATACATTTTCTTTTGACCAAATTTCCTAAAAACAATGTTACATCTCTACCTAGTTCAGTGAGTTTTATTTGGCAAGAAATTATTTTCCCCTGTGCAAAAGCCAATGAGAATCTGATTCTGAATGCGAATCCCTGTGCGAATGCCAGCAAGGACACGTGAATTTGGCATGGGAATGAGAGAATGAATGAATGCCACTTGCTGGTTTTAATGCAATGCAAAACTTTGCGGTTGCTCAATTTAAAAAGTAAACAAAAAAGCAATGGCATGAATTTTTATGATATGCAAATGTTCGCCAACCCTCCCCGAGCGCTGCCCCGAAAATATTTACTCTACGAAAATACTACATACATTTATTCGCGTGAGAGCATAAAAGTCAGCGAACAACCACAATTAAATGTTGATTAGACGCCACTGCACGGGAATGGCTTTGGCACTGGCACTGGCACTGGCACTGGCAGCCCGCCCCGAACGTCACTCGACTCGATATTTCATTTTCCCGCTGCGCGCATCATCAATTTGCGATGACAGTGAGCCTGCCCCACCTCCCCTCCTGAAATCAGGAGTCGACATGTGGGCGGCACCCGCACAATCAAACGCCCACATCGTCCTTTGTTCGGCACCGAAGTTGCGGCGGTGCATAAAATAAAGACGCTGCGCGGCGGCACATAAAGATGTACTCTTAACGCCATCCTTAAATTGGTTTATTTTTCACACACCTCCGACACACACACAGCGCGCTCGATAAAACTCGCAATGGCGTATTTACAGCGAAACTGCTGCGGCACATTCAGATATGGATTGAATTTACAATTCAGAGCAGGTCATTGAAGAGGCAGCACCCCCGTAAATGTTGCCCAATAAAATCCAAAAGGGAATCTCTGTAAGTTTCAAATTAATTCTCTAAATTTAGCTTAACATGAGAAGGGCAGGTTGGGTCAGCTTTCTGGCATTTTCCTAGGCATTACCCCTTAATAAATGCCTGCTGCAGGATTGAATGTCCTTGCAGCCCTCCCGCTGCGTAGGTGGACAGCTCCTAATTGCCAGAATTTATGAAATGCAATTTTTAGCCAACCCGAAAAGCCAAGTCAGCTCGCATGCTGTTGCAAATATTTTGCGGCTACCTGGCGCACTTTCCTCCCACAGGACACGTCAACAGCAGCAGCTGCCTGGCTGCAGTTTTAAATAATTAAAAGCAAAGTTGGGGGGCCCTGGCAGGCAACCTTTTAGCTGCGAGAATGTAATCTCCGCTGCCGCCTGCCCACGCAACAACTCGAACACAAAATCTCGACAAGGGAAACAAATGAATCTCATTTCCGACAAATTTGAGCCGGGCTAAAAGATTTTACCAGCCAGGCAGCCAGCGCGACGAGAGAACTATGAAAATTGCTTAACTTAAGTCCGCTGACAACTTATTTGTTGCCATCGCATTTGCTGGTTTACGGCAAAGCCGCAACTAATTACAACAAAATTGTCATTAGTTTCAACTTGTCGGCCGCACAACGGACAAAGTTTTTGTTCATGTTTTGCCACTTAGTCGCTGGCTTGGCTGGGC
Source organism: Drosophila seguyi (assembly GCA_008042675.1). Classification (NCBI taxonomy): domain Eukaryota; kingdom Metazoa; phylum Arthropoda; class Insecta; order Diptera; family Drosophilidae; genus Drosophila; species Drosophila seguyi. The sequence goes on along the minus strand of VNJU01001417.1, from coordinate 53,623 downwards.
TTCTCTGCCTTCTTCTTCGGTTCGGTTTCCCCCTACACCCCGCCGCCGCCGCCATTTTGCAGTCGTAATTTTTTTGCGCGCTTCCGTTTCCGCTTGCCGTTGCCATTGCCATCGACGCCAGTGTCTGCTCTTGGAACGTTGCCAGCGCCATTGACTTTTATTGCGGGAACGGAGCGGAACGGTTGGTCGGAGGATGCATTTATAGAGTCATTCAGCCTGCATCCTGCCACTGAATGGCCGCCCAGAGAGCCCACCAAGAGCCAGCTGGCAACAGTTGGCATTGACCACATTAGCGTGTCGGTTGACAAAGGAGTTATGCCCGGCAGCCAGGCAGCCAGGCAGGTGCAACAAGTTGTGCTTTCACCCGCCGCAAGATGAAATTAATTTGCAAATTTCAATTGCTTGTTTCTCGGCCAGATACTTGTATCTCGGGGCGAGTTTCAATTATCTTGGGCAATATTTGACAACTTCAATTACCACAGCCCCCGCTGGGAGCGGTTCATGAAATATAAAGTGCTTTCAAGCGGCTGCCAAAGGGTTTTTCCCGGAAAATATCGAATAATTTTTCACTTGTGCTCTTTTATCTGTCTGCAGCAGCAGCTGCAGCAGCGAGAATTCATTGCTTAAATTCGATTTTGGAGTCGCTTTAATATGCGGAGTTCGCTCGATCAAGATGATTTATTTTGCAACTCAGAATTCCCCAACTAAATGGCACGCAGAGTGCACTTCAACTGGGGGCCGCTTTATCAGCCCGCACAGCAAGGGCAGAGCTAACCCAAATATAGTCTTAGAGACAGGCTCCGGGCTCATGCAAAATCAGAGGCAAACTTTTTATGGCCAAAATGGAGCAAGGCCGACATGGGAAAGCAAGGACGGAGCAAGCCTTGTGCCTGCATAGGCGACATTTGGAAACTTTTATTTGAAGAGAGAGCTCGTGTCGCGCGTGTGAGCTTAAGACACTTTCAGCGCAATCCATCATTAGGACGGAGGAGCAGCAGCTGCATCCTGCATCCTGCAGCCAGTATCCTACATCCTGTGGCAAGCAACCACCAGCTCGATCCGCTTTCGCAGCGACAATATTTTTCAATTTTCCGCAGCAATCGAGCGAGCTTGATAACAAACTAATGTTGAGTGCAGTTAAGTTGTTGCTGCTGCTGCTGTTGCTGTGGCTGAGGCAGACAGCAAACACTGCTGAAAGCTGCTGCCACCGAGCCTGAGCTTCTAAGAAATGAAAGCTATCGGACCTCCATCGCGACTCCAGCACGAGTTGAGCTCGGAAAACTCTGCGCTGCGAAGGTCTTATCAATGTAACAGCCATCAGCGAAATACCATTTGCATTGCCAGGGAAACTACACTTAAAGGTCGTAGCTTTTTCTCCGAATTTTTTAGCTCTTGAGACTCGATTAACTAGTTTACTTTCGTTTAAGATTTTCCTGGTATTCCTAACAACCTATTTTCAGCTTGTTTAAAAATAAAACAAGTCAATATACTGTTTTAAAATCTCTGAAGTTATGACATTCATATTTAATATAAATTCTCTCAATTTAAATAGTTGTAATTACTTCTCCCTGTGTGTGAGAGATTAATTTCTGAAGCAATAATATATTATTCAATTAAAGTCTGCTGCAAAATAGTCTGCATAACTTAATGCTTAAATGTGCGCATTAATTGCATTGCCCAATCAATGAAGTAAGTGCATTGCCATTCGCTGTACATGTGTTCCATTCACACTCGGTTAATGTTATTTTAATTAAAAAGGAAATTCAAAATGGAATATACAAGCTGATATGTGCGTATATAGCCGCCATTCAAGCGATTTAAAAACATACTGCCGCGGCCTTAACCATTCGAAAACAATGAGCGTGAAATGGCGGACGGGCTAGCTGACCACAAGCTCGTCATCATCGGAGGAGGAGGAAAAGCAGTGGACAGGCCACGGAATTGCGTTGTTGTTCCTGTTGTTACTCTTGATGTGGGATCCGGGTTCCGGGGCCGGGGCAAAGCGTCGTGTTTATTAATGAGCTGGCGGCGCTCTCTCATCATGCAGCGCGTGGCCAGCCAGAGACGGAGCCAGAGCATCGTCCTGATTGTCCGCCCACGTCCTTATCCGGGCCGTATTTAAATCAGTGGCCCGGGATAATCACAATCAAAATGTATGCAAATTGAGATGGGGAATGCGCTGGCAAGCTCGTAAAGCTCGCAACCATCCAATTTAACAGATTTTTCCGCCTGCACATTGCGGCGGCGGCCAGTTGATGGAGTGTCGGCAGGGATGCGCCTTGGAGACTTTCGAGCATTGAACAGCTCATCCTCCTCCGTCGTCATATGTGGAAATTAATTAACGGGAGTAAAGCTGGATGGAAAATTAATTGAGGCAACTTAATGTGCGGAGTATTTCGCAATTAAAATACCCACGAGGACAGGCGAACACAGGTGCAATTGAAAGCGACGATCATCAGCTTCTGGGGAATACATTATGCTAAACCCTGGTCACTATTAGGATCCCGTCGACGCCTCATTACCAGGGGGATTCACCATGACTTGTGGCAGTAGTGCAAATCCCATCCAACTGCACAAACACAGATAAAGTTTTACGGCGACGCGTTTGTTGGTCTTTGCCTTTCGACTGCACTTTAAGCACCGAAGTTCGTTAATGCGTGTACGTGAGCGCTGTTCAGAATCCAGATTCCGGATTCCGGATGCCGGAGACCCGGCAAGCGGCCCATCAACTAGCATCTCTGGTTGGATTAGCAGCCAAAGTTCGCGCTGGAACAACAGCCACGCAGAGAGTGCCGCGCGGTGTCTGTTTCCATTTGCGTTTTCGGAGGCCAAATGTCGGAAATCGCGTAATGCTGCTCGCAGCGAGTGCAACACAAACACACACGATTCACCACACCTGAACACACAGCTCATTATTAATGTGCAAACTTCGATGGGCCCATCGCCTTACGTAACCCGTACCCGTACCCGTGCCCGTGGCCGTGCCGGGCGGCATCATTGTTGCGTCCCAGCTAATGATAGCGGGGCAAGGCGGCTGGCTGCCACTCCGGGGGGCAGCATTAATAAATTCCGCACGTACTGAGCCCTCCATATAAATCTGTTTCCAAGCATATCCTTGAAAATTGCAATTGCAAAGCAGCAGTTGCCGCAGTGGTGCGAAAAAGAGGAACAGCCAAGGCAAGCCAGGAGACAGGCAGCTCGGCACACACACACACACCAGAAAAAAAGTGGCAAGGCCCGACGGAGGTGGGTGGCCGCCTCCCCCCCAAGTGGGATTTCACGGAAAGGGGGGTGGACTTAGCTCCAAAGCCAGCACAAATACCTTCCAGGCAGCAAAGAAACAAAAAGCGAACTTTGCATAGGCTTCCAGGCAACGACGAAGACGAGCCGACGACTCCGAGCTCCAGCTCGAGTACGAGTCCCTTTGGGGACCTGCCCCACGCAAAGAACTAGTGTAGCCGCCACCTCCTCCTCCTCCTCCTGGATAAGGCAGCGGATAAAAAGGCCCTCGGAGGGGCAATGTTTTGTACTATAGCAACTGCAACAGTTTGCGCTCCCTTCCAGCGCCTGCGCACATCACACCAGCGAGTCCTGCGAGCAGCAACAGGCTGAACAGGAGCAGCCCCACAACAGGAGAACATGGACGTAAGGGGAGCCATGCTATGCATTTTTATGGGCTAGACGAGGCCCATCAGACCATCAGGCCATTAGGCCATCTGCAAGCTGGCCACTCATTGTCCCTGCGCCAATGGCCCTTTCAGGAGATTCTTGGCCAGAGAGTAACATAACTCAATGTTGGATAGTTTAAGGGCACGCAGAAAAAGGACTAACCCAAGTAAGTACTTGCTTACTACACTTTTAAGTGACATTTCTCCTTGAAGATGCAATTGAATCCTTAAGATATTAAATGGAATATGCAGAGTGATTTAGATTTATTTTTGAATTAAACAGAAACTAAAATAAACAATGATAAACAATCTATGCAAATGTGATCCTTAAACCACTCTTTTTAACACAATATTCCAAGCCTTAATTATTAGTTATTGGTGAAAAGTTTAAAGATATTTTTGCATAGAAATCAATTCCCTTTATCTTGGTTTATACTTCATAAAGCCTGCAGTTGAGTTTAAAAAAAGAAACTAATCGACGGAAAATGTAAGGACATTTCTCTTCGTGCTCACTTAGGTTTCCCGCCAGCGGGGATTTTCTATTATCGCACTCCATAGATACTTTATTGTCTGTCGGAGCCTGTGCATTCTTTCCCGATGCTACCGATAAAGTGCTTGATAAATGAATCGGGCAACTTAAGCGCAACGCTGGCGACGGCGGCGGCGCTAAGTAAACTCGACTAAACTTTCGAATAAAACGGGATATTATGCACCAGCACAGAGTGTCCTCCGTCTTTTGGGTCCTCCTGGGATACCTGTGCCAGCTGCTGCTGTGCTTATTTAAAATTTATGAAAACGCATCATCTGCACAGCACGTTCCATTATTTGCCAGATAACTCAGCACCGGGCGGCGACGGCGGCAAATAGAACGCGGAGCACGCGCCCCAAGGACGAGCTCCTCACCTGGCCATCTGTCCATGTGAGCTTATGCGTACAAGTGTAAGGATGAGTGTGTGTGTGTAGTACAAACAAACAGTGGACATTTTTCAGGAGGTTTCGACGACCAGCAGCTAGCTGGATACAGCAACAGCAGCATCCTTGCTGGATTTATGTGCCTAATGTGAAAAATTTCAAGCAGCAAACGCTGTAAATTCATGTGGCACCCACTCTCACTCGCCCATGTGAGAGCGTGTCCAAGGATATTTGTGTTTAACCAAGCATAATCCTATTAAATGTGACAGGGGACGACAATTGGCTGGATTTTTGGCCACGACAGAGCAGCAAGCAGCTCGTAGTTCGTAGCTCGCAGCTCGTTCCCTGCATTGTCGGGACCACTGGAGTGTATTAAAATATGACAAACTGTTTTTGTTTTCTGCTGGAGCCACGTAAACAACGTAGTAATGCCTCTGTGCCACCCACGGAAATGAGATTTTGATTAATGCGCATTGCATTGGTTGGCTGCTGGTGGAGGGATTCCCCTTGGTCCTGCGTCCTGCCCATCTTGCTGCTGATGCTGCTGCTGCTGGTGCATTAGCGTCATCGCTGCACATGAAGGCAGACTGGCTGACTGGCTGGCCACCGAAATGCAAATGCAGTTGATACACTTGGAGAAAGTTGAATCTTTATACAAGTAAATATTTGGGATTATTCGTTAATCATTTGGGAAACTTGTTGCTGATCAGTTGCTGACTGTTAATAAAATAAAGTTCATTTATTTATTAATTTTAATATACTTAACTTTCCACAAACCTAACTTTCTTCATAATTGTGAATGTCAAAGCGCTTTCTGTTCAAGTGCAGATTAGCGTGAAAAAGGCGGCGGGCGGTCAAGGGCACCGACATGGGACTGTTGCATTCATTTGTCTTCCTCAGGCGCCTGCCAGGCGCAGCACCATTGCACTTGCACATGCAACATGCAACATGCAGCACGCATCGCGCCATCTACGTCTGCACCGGGACAGGAGTAGGAGCAGCAGCAGCAGCAGCAGGAGCATTCAGCAGGGCTTAATTCAATTGGTGGGCATGAAATATTTAAGATGCTGACGCAAGTGCATACCGATGTAAGTATCTCTCATATGCTGCACACTCTAAATCGTATTATGCACAGTGCAGCAGGCAGGGAACGTGAGCGGCGGAGCAGAGCAGAGCCTGGCGATTCCTGAGGAAACTGGTTGCTCCTGCTGCTGCTGCTACCTCTTGCTGAGCGAATTCTAACGATTTTCACATTAGCAGGCGGACCTGGCACACCGCTGGCAGCTGTCTATCCATCCGACTACCTCAGCGGAAGACGTTTGTTGTGCGTCCTAGTTGCAGAACTGGCTCTCTCGTCCTGCATCCTCCGCTATCTGCCATCGGGCTGCGTGGCAGCCTCTTCCGCTCCTTCAACAGGAACATGTGTGCTCTGCTGCTATGCTTCTTGTTCAATGCGAAGCATAGATAAATGTGCTACGTTTCCAGGGTCCTGGCTTTAACAATATTTCACAAAAAATTCCAGCGTTATGCAATCCAAATGTCAATTATTTGTGGGTATAAAAGTATGTAGTCCCTTACCTGACGGCCATATTTATAGGATTTTTTGTGTGTGGCGCGGTGGCATGGGGAATACACAGCACTTCTCCATCGCCAGTTTGCAGTACATTTTAAGCTGGCCAAAAATAGCTGCTGCTGCCTTTGCTGTTTATAGATATGGATTATTTCCGGCAGAGCCAGAGCCACTTTACGTAATTGCACGCCCACGGGTGACATTATGACAGGAAAAGCTGCTGCGCTAAATTAAAGACTCTTTCGAGAATAAAATTCTGGTGGGTTTTCTTTTTTTTTTTAATAAAAATGCATACAATTTGTTTATTTCTCATTCGCTTCTCAGTGTTTGCGAGTTTACACACTAAATATCATAGGTATTACATAAAATTGCTTGTAAATATATATTTTTACATTTGTATAAAAGTGGAAACTGAAATCGCCCGAGGACATTTGTCATAGTTGTGCTTATGCATTGTGTTACATATATACTACGGATTACAACTGGACGCACTTACACACGCTAACTACACATTATTTACGATTATTTGATTTATGTTCTCCGCTCGCTCGCTCCTTTCGTTTCGTTTCGGTTCGAATCGGGCTTAGTTTCCGGGGTTTGCTTATGGCTAAAATCTAGGGAGAGTTGCCCCAAAATGCGGGCAGTCGGAATGCTTAGAGTTGGTTCAGGGTTTGGGATGGATCATCGAGAATACTTCGGCCCGGTTTTGTCCTACTTTTTGTGCTAGAACATAAAACGTAAATTTAATTTGCGGAAATTAAGCAAAAGCCCTTCCGGAAAAAAAATATGAGGGGAAAAACCAGATGCTTTATGCAAATGATAGTTAAATGCAAACAAAGTGAAATTATTTAATTCAATTAAATAAGATTTTTGTTTCTTTTTTCTCTCGTTCGTTTTCTCGTTTTTTTTTTTGTTTTTTTTTTGTGTTTGTTTTTGTTAATTTAAATTCCGATGGGTTTTGGGTGGCGATTTGTGCTTTGTGGCTGCTGCACAACATTAAATTACAGTTACTGTTGTCCCCCGTCTCGATTGGTTTTTAATTTGCAATGAAAATATTTCGTTTTAATGCGCACACACTTTGATGATTAGTAACAAATGGATTTGTAAATGCTGGGGACACACGTTATTTGCACAATTAATTACAAAATATCATCGATGCATATATGCGAGTATCGTATCGTACATGTGTGTATACAATTAGTGGCTATATTAAAGGACCTTCTGATATGTGTGTGTGCGTGTGTTGTTAGGGTTTCGCCTGTTTGCTTCGATCACATACCCACCACACGGCGTATACGCAATGTCGCCGCTCTATTCGCTCTTCCTGCTGCAGCTGCTGCCTACTTCTTTTTGCCCTTTCGCTTGTTCTTGCTGCGGTTATTGTTGCTGCTGCCACTGTTGCTGTTGCCGCTGCGGTTGCTGGCCTCCGCTGGCCGGGGTATGCCGCTGGTCACAATGTTGGACACTGTCCGCGTGGTGGTCACTACACTGCTGCTCGGCTCATTGTCCGCCGCACTCACAGCCTCCGTGGTGGTGGTGGTCGTCGTAATGGTCTCGCCCTGCTGCCGGTCAAGGATCTGGCGCTCTGGCGTCTGCCCGCCGCCGCTCAGCAGCCGGTTGAATATAGCCTCACCGGACTCGCTCTTCTGCGCCTTCTTCTTTGTCTGCTTCTTGACCACCTCGGTGACGGTGACCACGGCGGAGCTGTCGCTAGCAGCGGGCAGCGTGTAGGTGCGCTGCGTCTCCACCACCGTGCCGCCATCGGCGCTGAGCAAATCCTCGACAGACTTGCGCAGCTGCTTTGAGATCTCGGCCAGGGCGCGCTGCTCGGCCTGCAGTTGGGCCAGGGTATCGGCACCGCAAGGGGGCACTGCTCCTGCCTCGAGTTTCGACTCCTTCTCCGACTCCCTTACATCTTCCTTGGGGTCCTCCTCTTCCGCAGCTTGCTGCTGCTGGATGGCCGTGTACGTCTGTGACTTTTGCAGCTTGCTGCCCGCGGCCAGCGTGTTGAGATTCTCGATCACCTGGGCGCCCTGCACATAGGTGACATTCAGTCGCTCCGCGGCATTGTCCTCCTCGTCGGAGTCGTCGCTGTCCTCGTCGGAGGAGTCACTGCTCTCCTCCTCCTCGTCATCGTCCTCCTCATCCTCGTCGTCGGACAACTGGCCAGATAATTTGGCAATGATTGTGTTGCGGTTGCTGTCCTTTATCAGCTCCTCGAGCAGCTGCTGATTGCCGTTCTTGACATCGTCCTGCTCATTAGGTGCGCGGCTCGTGACCGTGGCCGCACCAAAGTCAACCACATCGTCCATGGCATCGCCGTAGGCGCTCTCCTCGTCGTCCCGCTCATCGTCCTGCGCATCGCCATAGGCACTGCTGCCCTCCTCGTCATCCTCCTCAAGGCTCTTCTGCAAATTCAATTTGACGCGCTCGTTTTCCAGCAGCTCCTCGAGCACGGTTTTCATTTTCGCATTTAATGACAGCTCAGTCCTGCCACCGCCGGCGGCATCCTGGGGCAAAACGAAGGTTTCGCTGCGCAACACAGCCACGGCGCCGCCACCTTGCTCGAAGTCGTCCTCGTCCTGGTCGAAGGGAGCGCCGCCGCTTACATGAATGGTGCGCGCACTGCCATCGCCTCCGATGACGGGATTTAGGACCTCAACAATGGTCGTCTCCTTGGCCAGCGTTTGGTGGAGCGAAAGGGGCGTGGGCTTGATGCGAACCTTGCCGGAGGATACGCTCTCGATGGACGACGGGCCGTAGGCATCGGAGTCGTGCCGCAGAAACAGCTTCTCGTTGTTCGCCTGCACGGTCACAATGGAGGCGGTGTCCTCTTCCTCTTCGTCGTCTTCGTCAAAGTCGTCTTCCTCATCTTGGAAGTCATCTTCCTCGTCCTCATCGTCCTCGAAATCATCCGCCTCGAGTTGCAGTTCCAGCGGCGGCTGCGTCTCGTCCAGGTTGCCCTCCTCCGGTTCGGGCACCTGCAGCTCCAAGGATATGATGCGCTCCTTGCAGGTCTCCACCTAAGTGTAGATGAGGCATGGATACGTTGTGCATTCGGTTTGCCAGCACACTAACTACTACTAATGGAAGCAACGGAAGAAGCAACGGAAGGCGCAGGCAGCCACAACCAGAGATGTGTGATGATGCCAACAGCTTAGAGCTAATTTATACAGCGAAATGGAAAATGAACAGCTTGCCAGGTTCAAAGAGGAGTGAGTACAGGTGCTACGGGCTACACAAACAGGTGTTAGGGAACTTGTCGTTAGTAATTACAAGATGGGTGAGAACGTGCAAGAAACTTTAAGAGTTCGACTTGATCTGATCACGACCTGGGCGAAAATTTCGAGACGCCCGGACCGTCACGCACCCGGGCAGCCCTGTCGTATACGTGATATGAGGTAAATTGACAAACGACAGAGAGGAAAATTGCCTGCATTCTCATCAGGCAGGAGTCCCGGGCAGGACGATAAGCTGAAACTAAACTGCAGCTGCTGCTGCTGACAGGCAACGCTCCATGCAATCCGAGAACAGAGGCTGCTCCTGCTCCTGCTCCTGCGGCCTCCTGCGGCTCATTCAATGCTCAACGGGGTCAGCCTCCCGGCCAGGAGGCTTTGCTGTGCAGCAAAGCCGGGTTTTTGCTCTCGAATTACCAGAACGAGACCGCAGCCAGGCCCGGATTCAGAATCAGATTCAGCCAAGGCTTCGGTTGCAGCGGCCACTCTGCATCCGCCAGCCCAGGGGCCCAGAAGTCTTCGTGCTGTTGACATTCCTCCGAAATGCGGATGGCAATTCCTCCTTCCGCTCCGCTTCAGTTTCGTTCTTGCAAATTGAAAAGCCTGCCGAGCGCCGCGCTGCCATCCGAAACACGTGCCCGCAGAATAACAATAGCGCATAAAATGCTTTGCGTGTTGTTTGCTGGCTTGTTTACTTTTATTTGCATTCTTTTTTTATATTTAAGTATATATTTTGAAACTCATTAAAACGATGCTGCTGCCGCAAGCAAAAATCAACAAGAACAAGACCAAGACCAACAAAAGCAAAGGCAAAGCCACAAAAAACTTTTGCTTTAATTTTAATGGACTCGGCCATAAAAAAAAGGCAGAGCGGAGAGCAAAGCGTCATTATAATGCGTTTGCATACTAAAAATTGTATCCAGAATCAGGCCCCCCGAAATGGGGGTCGACTTCGTCGTTATTTTCTAGACACGTGACAAAAACAAACCCTAAAAAGACACAGACAATGAAACTCTTTTTAGAGGGCGCGGCCTTAAAAACCGCGACACTCGGAACTGGAAATCATTTCTGGCGGCACTGCGAAAGCGAACCATTACCTTTACCGCGCCGCCAAAGTGGCTTATTGTCCTTTTTATGCGCTGCACTTCAGCCAGGCTTAGGATTGGACGGCGAGTGGGAGAGATAACAGAGTGGACTGGAGCTCGGTTGTGGTGCCGTAAGCCGGCGAAATGTCAACAAAATCCCCCGGGCAACTGAGTGCTGCTCGGTGGATATTAAAATTTGTTTTTTACTCAACAACAGTCCAAGTTGAAGAAGTTTCCAGCACCCGACAGACCATAACAATGATGAGCTCTATAAAATAATTAAGACTGTGCCGGAGATGTTTGCTTTTGTACAATGAGAGACGGCGAGAGTGAATCGAGTGGTGCTTTATGGGGGAGAAGGTGCATTAAATGTTCGGAGGGTGCAACCGGATATGCGGGCTACGACTTAAACGGAAGTGATTATGGCTACGATATAACGCTTAACGCTTTACGAGGCGGCAACAAAAATTAAGGGGTGTAAATGTGTCCAAAACGCTGTCTAAACGAACCTCAAATATCGGTGCCAATTGATATATAATACAGTAACAGGTAACAGTTGGAGCTGTGAAAATATCGAAGTTCGACTATAATTCAACATAATTTCAATTGATATAACGACTGATTTTAGTTTGAAATATATCTGTATTAATGTTCAAACATTCCTTAGAATTTTCTTGAAAATAACAACAATTCAGAAACATTTCTCAACTATTTCCTAATTTCCTTTTCAATGTATTGCATTAGGGTTTGGAAATTCAATAATTTAAATTCAATAAAATCATATTTCGTTCGATATTTTAACAGCTCTTGAAACAGTACAAAGTGATTTGCTGGTTTTTGGAATTTAATTTGATTTTATGATGGGCTAACCTCCGTCTCGATGATTTTCTCAATGTACTCGACGGTGCGCAGTTGAGGTCGCCCCGTAATGGGGCAGGGCACCTCCTCAGTGCGCCGCACAATCTTCTCATCGAGTATTTTCTCGCGTTCGCGCACAATGACTGGGCCGTCGCTCGACTTAATGGCAATTTTGGGAAAGACTATTTTCGGCTGAGCCTGATTAGTAACAATGGGGAGAGAGAGAGATACAGAACAGAGTTAAGGAGGACATGAGAAATAGGTTAAGGATTCTGGGGCCTCCAATGCGCATTCAGGGTCACATTTAGCACATTCTCTCGATCGCGATCCTTTGATTAGTTAGTTAGTTAGTTAAGCAAACCATGTGGCTATGTGGGTTTTTTGCTCTTTTTTTTCTTGGTTATGTTTGCAGGCAAGTAGTTCGGGCCATTCCTCCATCAGCCTCCATCAGGCGCATGTTAATGGATATGGTCTTGGGTTTGGCTATGGATCCGGGGTTGGGTTAGTGCTCCAAGTGCTCCGAACACTTACCTCGCTGGCCTTGGCCTCGTGGGTGATCAGGTCGTCGGTCATCTTGCGCATGTTCTTGATCACGTCCTGGGCCTCCACGGCGCCCTGCTCGAGCGACCGCAGGCGAGCTGCCCGCCAGGAAGCGCGCTTCTCGGCACTGAGGATGGGAAAGAGTCTCGTTAGAAATCAGATTTTGCAACGCAGAAGTAGTAGGTCTCGGCTTCAGCTTAAGCGAACTAATTACAAGAGTTGTTCTATATACAAAGAGGGACAGAGAGAGTGGGTGTGGCTAGGACAGACACCGCTAACTAAAACAGAGATATAGAAGGTGTTCCAATCGACATAGAGAGATATACATAGAAACACATCGAGAGCTTCGCATTGCCTCGCGTGAGTGGGTGCATTCAGTGAGAGTGTTCTTGTCATGGGTGTTCTTTACAGTCCTCCCTCCCAATTGGACCAACCCAGTTGGCATTTACTTGACACTTGACCTGTAACCTTTCCGGGGCCTGTGACCCGCACGCATGTCAACTCCTTGACCGTCACGCATTCAACTTACTTAATCATGGCCCGGCTCTTGCCGGTGGGCGTGGTAGGCGATGTGGGCGATGGCTGCGAGTCCGCCGCCTCCAGCTGCCGGAGATACTCCTCCACACTGACTCCGGATTGGCGGGCAGCCAAGGCCAGGGCGCGGCGTTCGGCTTTCAGGGTTCTTATGGGGATGCGACTGCCAACGGCAGTGGGCGAGTGCTCAAGCTCAGGGTCATGCTCAGGCTCAGGCTCAGGCTCCAGCTCCAGCTCCGGCTCCAGCTCCTTCTCCAGCTGAGGCTCTTGTAGCTGCTCTTCCGGAATGGTGGGCTCCTCCTGCTGCTCCTTCTGCTGCTGCTTGAGGCGCTGCTGCAGGGCAGGCGGTATAACCACCTTGACCTTTGGCTTGGGCAGCAGCGAAGGCTTGGGAGGATCGGGAATCAAAGTGGGCCTCGCCTTGGGAGGCTCCGGCTTCCGTTGCTTCTGCTTGGGTATTTTGCTGGGGGCGTGTGGCGACAGCGGCGTTGTTGTCGTCGCCAGACTTTGTGCGGTTCTGTCATAATTTTTTGAGAGTTGGTTCGTGTTCGAATTGTGCAAAGTAAAACACACAACATTTAATCAAAATAATTTGCAATGTCAAAGCCAAAAAAGGGAATTCGGTGAGATGCGGTTAGCACGTGATATGAGGCAGTTACAAACACAATGTCGTTAATTTCTTTTAGTCTTTTAGTCACACATGTACGTACGTGCCCGCCCCGGGTTCCCCTCACTCAGCCAGAGAACTTTGGCATAACAAGTCGAATTTGTTGTAATTAAAACCAAGAAACATACTGCAAAGTTTCCAGCCAGAGTCCCAAAACCCGGACAAAATCACTTTTTCGAAAAACTTTCGCCAACAAGTGCAATAACATGGCAGCTGGAGATTAGCCGAGGCAGCCAGCAGAGTGTCTGCGGAGTCGTAAAACTTGCCAGGAGCGGAGTCCTGGCTCCAGTCCCCCTTTATACATAACGTGTACATGATGCCAGGCAGAAAAAGCAGTATGCAAAATTAATTTTAAAATAAAGCGACTTGAAACTATTTGCCGGGGGATTTCAACTGGCAACTATTTGGCCTATCCATTCAAGCTTTTTTCGTCCTATTTTTTGTCCTGCCAACTGACTTTTGTCTTTAACAAATTGCTACACACTTTCAATTTAACTTTAATGCGAAATTATTCACACAAAGCCGGGGCAACTACTAAGTCGCTGGCAGCAACTTCTGCTTGAGTGATTTATGTTTTTCAATTTGAGCGCCGCCGGCTCCTAGATCCTTGGTAAAAGGAGCGAGAGAGAAACTTTTCGGCTGAAAAACTCGTTGCCAGCAGTGTGGCTACCTACGCAAATGTCGTGCCCGAGGAGCGGAATCAAGGAGCCAACTAGGGGCCAAGGAGGACGTCGGGCTAAGTGCGCCAAGCTCCTGCTGACCCAGGGAATTGCACTTACAATATTCTCATTATTCTTTCCTTGCTCATTTCTTTGGCTCCCTTTTTATTCATTCATTTGTCCTCTCGACTTTTAAATGAACTCTGGCCGGGCGGCACTCGAGCGCGCCGCTACAATAATCCTGTCCGTAGCGAAGCGAAAGTATCCCGGCGCGTTCAACTTTTGCAATTGACAGATTTTTCCCCCTAGTTTTTCAGTGTTTTCCCCGCGAAACCATAGCTCTAAATAATTGTTGTTTGTCTTTCAATTGCTAATTGCTGGGCTCGCTCACCCGCTCGTAATGAGGCTCCCCTTTTTTCCGGATAATCAAAACACTCCCCCATAAACGTCGGCAACAGAGATGGTTAAGCGGGGTCAGGGGTCGGAGGTCGGAGGTCAGAGGTGAATGATGCAGAAACCACAACCGAAGAAGAGTGCTTGAAAGTTGGTAAGAGTTAAGCAATTATGCAAACGTGGTGGTGATTGGTACGATAAATAAATAAATTGCCATAAAGCTAATTTGAATCATTCGCCTTTATTTGCTAGAGTTTAATAAAATTGTACTTTTTTTCTCTGTATATGCAAAATAACAAAGTTACATAAATATAAATATAAATATAGGTATGGCACAAATAGATGACAAATACGAGTGTGTGTGTGTTGTGTGTGTGGTTAATATAATGGTAATGATAATGCTGTGAGTCCATAACCGTAATCAGTAATATTAGGTAATACATGGTTAAGCAGTTCTTATGTTTAACATATATAAATATTTATAAAATATATATATCGAGAATGGTAACATGGTTTTTTCGTTTGTAAACTTAACTTGCAGGACATTTTAGGAATACATTTACTTGGCTACAAAATATGCTCTTGGAAATGCCAACTTAAAGTCCAGGAACTTTTAATGCTAAACTTTATATATTCAAAAATTATTTATTGAAAAAACCTAGAGGCAGTCCCTGTAAGTTCTACTTTTTTATGGTAATCTAATAACAAGCGTGGCGAGTCAGGAATTTCAATCGCAATGGCGATAAATCGACATTAAACCGAGACAATGGCGCTCGCGTGACTCTGGCCACACTCACACATTTATCTGTGGCAATTAAAAAATCGTTTACAAAAGGGACAACGACTGGGTGGGAGGGGAGGTGAACCGAAACTAATGAGACTCCTTGTCCTGCTCCAAAAATCATTATTTTTAATAACAAACATTTCAGAAATGCAAAATGCATATAATTTATGCAAGCAACAACAAAGCGCCGCACACAAGGCACTGTGGGTGTTAGGAGGTGTGTTTCCAGCGTGTGTGTGTGTGCTAGAAGTGCTGCAGGTGTGTGAGTGTGCAGGAGGTGTACTGAAAAATTTCAAGTGTTGCCAACTCAGACAGACTAGTGTTGGTTTCGGTGTTGTTCAAAAAGTTGGGCAATTTGAAAAGAGAGAAATAATTAGGCTAATAAAATGTAAAAGAGGAGAGTCGGAGGAGCACCATGCTTAGCCCTGTGTCAGGTGTAGGGAGTGGGCGATCGAGTGGGCGTGGCTGGAGTCGTAGCCTATGGTAGTTGTCACTCTATAAAGTTCACATCTCAGCGTTAACATGTTACGGTTATAAAAAGTTTTTGTGTCGCAGTATAAAAATGACTTTATATCGTAGATTAGTTGCTTTACTGCTTTAGTAGTAGTAGTAACTTACGCTCGAAAAAGTCTCGCTCGAAATACATACTTTACATACATAGTTTCATAGGTATATATATATATGGAGTAGGTTACACTTAAAGCTATGGTTAATAAACGTGTCACATTCGCACGACTCGTGTGTAGTGTGAGGTGTCAGGGCTTAGTTTAGTTTAACTTCTAAATACTGCTTCAATTTCTTCGAGTGGATTCCTGCAAAAAGTGGTTTGGGAAAAGCAGAAACACAAAGTTTTTGTGGTGTACAATTAAAAAGGTGCACAGGTGGAGAGAGAGAGAGAAAGGGAGAGAGGGACTTGTGCTAATTGCAAAATAATAAACACAATGTGGCCAGTAGAGTGTAGTTCCCCCAGCTTCCCTTGGTTTGGTTCTGTCTGCGGGCTTTTCCGCGGACTGTAATTAATATTTATGTGACCAAAACAAAACAATAATCAAGCGAAAATAAAACGCATACTAAGGAGACGAACAAAAAATTAATAAAATAGACTAAAACTGAGACTGAGACTGAGACTGAGACTAAGACATGGACTGCGACTGCGACTGAGAAAAAGAAAACAAAAAACATCATTAACGCCCTCATTTTTAGCTTAAGGTCAAATTATGCTTTTATATCTCAGACACAGACACAGCGCCACTCCGATTTGCATATGCCGGGGACAGGGGACAGGGGAAGCTGAGCTGAGCGGTCGCGATCCATTTGAGGAACGAACGAAGCGCCAACGCCATAAAATATAAATTAATTTATGCGCAATCAACAAAACATAAATATTTTCATCTGCATAAAATCACAAAAACCGTCCACCAAGAAGCAAACGGCCGCAAACATACACATTTAAATGTAAAAATTTAATATAAAAACCGAAAAACCGAAAGAGAAGAGAAACCGAATAAAAAAAAAACAACGGCCGTCCACTGACCACCAATTGTCTTGTTGCTGCCAAAATTTTCAGGGTCAACAGCTGAATCCAAATCCAATTGAAAGCGAGAGCGCGGGAGTCATCGTCACCAGACCAACCAACTAATAATAGTTCATAAATTATCAAACAATAAATTAGACGATTAATGCACGAATAAGAATTCGATTGCGTTTCGCCGACGCGTCTCTTTGTCGTCACGGAAGCCAATTTGATGTCGCCAAAAAAGTAGAAAAAAATCAAATTCATAAACACGGATCTGGCGAGAGCCTTTTGTGTTTCACAACTTTTATAGATTTAGACGAGTTTAATTTGAATATAAATACAAATAGTTTTGGAGAACACTGCCTTGCCGGCTAATTTGATATGGGTTTTTTCTACACATATCTTCCTCTCGTTTTCTTTTTTTACACAAAATTTATGCATAGCAAAAAAATATAAACAAGAACTGGAACGGAGGGCTAGGGGCGCGGAGAACTAGTAGAAATTCTTGCTAGAAATTTATTACAAGGTTATTAACATGTTTATCTTCTTTTTCTCGTTATGAATTCCAAGGCTACGGGCCGGAGAGCAACATAATAACACACATTTCAATTTATTATATTATGCATGTAAAGTTGTAAAGCCAGCTGCCAGGCGGGGGGATAGAGGACGGGACGTGGGAAGCGCAGGGGTCGTTCCCCAACTTTTTGGCAGCTGAGCCAATTCGACTTCAAGGTTTTCTTTCGGCCAAGTTGACAACCAGTCGTGGCGTGGCCCTGGCTTGGCGTGGAAATTGCGCAGAACCCACCTATGAAGTCATGGGTTATATATATATTCCCAAATTTGTCCCAAAAATAATGATTAGTTATCGGCGGCGGCGGCTTGATTTATGCGTGCGCTAGGTTAGAAAAACAACTGCGCAGAGATAAAGGAAATCGTTTGGTTTTTTCCTTTGAAAACCCATCAAAAGCCTCCCTTGGAATGTACACAAGTGCTCGAGTGAAATTAGCTGCTTTCGCAATATTTTCATAGCCCGGCCATCCAGCGAGTAAATTTCATTCGCAAACACTGGGGACAAAGCGAGAGTCCTTAAACGTCCTGCAACTGGTTGTCATGCGATATCTGCTGTTGTCATACGTGTACACACATTTTTTTCTTCCTGTGCTCTTTTGTTTATCTATTTTTCGCATACTCTTTCTGACCGGAAGCAGTCATTCTGATTTTTTTTTGCCATATCTTATAACAAGTTAAAGCCAAAGTCGAACTTCAGGTTATGATGAACGCTAATTTGTGGCAAAGGTCAAGCAAGGCCATGGCACGATGGGTTAATGAACCGTTAAGGGTATTCGAACGGCGACTTTTGAACCCCGGAGATGACGCTCGCGCTGCTCTTTTTAATGTTTTCCTGCAACAGCTTTGGAGGGCGAGCGAAATTGTATTAAATTACTTTGTT
The DNA here is from genome assembly GCA_008042675.1 of Drosophila seguyi. NCBI lineage: Eukaryota > Metazoa > Arthropoda > Insecta > Diptera > Drosophilidae > Drosophila > Drosophila seguyi. The sequence continues at coordinate 35,751 of VNJU01001417.1, read as the reverse complement.
GTTGCTCATTATATAATGTTGTTAGAGTCAGCCACTGGAACGAGGACGAGTCCTTCAACCAAGCCGAGCGAGCTGGCACACACATGTAATAATATGTGTGAAAGTTGGCTGATAAGCGCCTGGGAGCTGCCACTGGGAGCAGGAGGTTTCCAGGAGACAAGCACCTGGCATAAGCTTTTAGTTTTCTTCCATTGTGGGCCGCCTTGTTTTGTTTACAGAGACACAAACGAGTTGGTGCCTTTTGACACACAATGGCCGCCGTTGCTACGTGTTGCATGCCCATCAAGCGGGCACCGCTCTGCACTCCACACTCTCCCCAGAGGGGCGCTAATTATAATTGCCTGTTTCGGGCATTAAAATATCATTTGGGCCGCACACAGGACTCTCTCTCTAGGTCTCAGAGTTCCTTTTCCAGTTCCTTGCCGCTTAATTCAGTGCAGCATACTTGGCATAAAATCATCGATTCCCGGCGGATACTGAATTATGCGTACGTGTGCGTGACTCTCTACTCCACTCCTGAATTCTGATTCCTGCTCCTCGTCTCCTGGCTCGTTTGCCGATCCATTGCCGGCAACCTGGAGCGTCTCCGCGCTGGCACCGCCCAGTTGAGCGAGCAAACGCACAAAACGCAATTTGCGAAATGCCCAAATGAAGTTATTCAATTGTAAAAACAGCTGGCATTGTGCCGCGGGGAATAGGAGTTGGAGGAGAACGCCCACTGAAGTGCGGCAAGGGTGAGAGAGCACTCGCTAGGCCTGGGGGCAGGGCCCGCTCCACGTTGCGTATACGCAATGCCAGGGAGAAATTAAGTTAAGCACCACGGAAATACTTATACTTTTTGAAGAGCGCCTCCCCTCTCCGGAGTCTGGACTAGATTATCATATGCCCGAGATGAGATTTGAAGCCCAGCAGGCTTTGGTCTATATACTAAAAAGATTTCTGCGCCACAACCATAACATGCTTTCCCATCATCTTCCTCCTCCTCGAGACTTTTTACTTTCTTTTTTTTCGTTTTTTTACGATTTACGAGTCCATACAGCGCTTAAGTGCTACATAAAACTTAAACTGCTTAGGGCTTACACGCTTATAATCGTATGAATGTGTCTGGGGTGTGTATACTGGGTGTGTGTGGAGTGTACTTACTATTAAAGACCTCTCAGCCATAGATCGCTATCCCTATTTAATAACACACTAAGTCTCGATGATGATTAGCAGCTCCGTCAGTTGACTGCGCTCGTGTGGCATGGATGGTAAAGAGAGTGGAGTGTGTGTATAGGATGTGTGTATAGGATGAGTGTGCGAGAGTCTAACTTATAGTATATCTGAAGCAGCTGTAAGTTGGGGGGGAAACCGGCACCAGAACCAAACCAAAAGGAAGCAGGGAAAACTTCACCAATAAAAACTAAAAAATGCACCTTCAGATAAGAGATTATGCGAAGGCAAATGCACAAACACCGTGTGTGTGAATAGTGTGTGGGGTGTGTGGGGTATGAGTTATCATAATGGCACAGGCTGAAGGGTGAGAGGTGATTGATTGATTGATTGATCGGAAGTGTGTGATGGTGTTGTGCCTGTGCATTCGGATGTAACATAAAAAGCGCATAATGCAAGCACCAGTAATCCGGATTGAGAGCAAATGCAGATCCGCCGCGCACTCACCTCATGTCCTCCGCCTCGTCAAAGTGCCCCAGAGCGGCGGCGGCGGCGGTGGCATTGTCGACGGCATCAGCGCGAGCTGCTGCGGCTTCAGCCTCCTCCTGTTCCTCCTCCTGGTCGCTGTCATCATTATCATACTCGCTATTATCGGGGCGCTTATCGTCGGTGCGACGGGCTTCGTCCTTGTCAATGTTGTCGTTGGCGGCATCCAATAATCTGGAATTCTTATCACGGCGCAGTGTTGCAATCTTGCGCTCCTCCTCCTGTCGCAGCTTCTCGACCTCGTCCTTTGACAGGAATGAGAAAACTTTGTCTGCAAGAAATGGCGGTAAAATGAAATCAGTGTGAGATTCAAGCTGTGTCGCTAATAGGCGGGGAAATTAAATAAATAGAGATCCAATGCAGCTTAGTTCCTGCCCTGCAAATGCCGGGGCAGGAACACACTCTCTAATTAAGGATACCCACAAGGCAGGTAGAGATAAGTGAGTCTGATTGGCAGCTGGGGCCATGGAGCGGAATTTAAGTGGCAGGACCACTAGCCAGGGCAAAGTGCACGGCGACAGTGGCAAGCTTCCCCCTGACACTCGTGAATTTGCGGTTCAATCGGCAAACTTTTCCCCTGGCTAACCTAACCACTCACTACTACTCACCTGTCTTTTGTGTGGGCTTGTGTTGATCCTCCATGGCTGACTCGAAGAAGCGTTTTTTATCGGAAACCGATTTAGGCACTTTACTCGGTGTTGTTGGCTTTGTGATGGTGGCCTCCTGCTCCTGATGCTCTGCTTCATCCCTGCTGGCAGGTGTTGACTGGAAAATGGGAAACCGTTTTTGTTAGCAACTCAACGCACACACAGCAGCAAAAAATGAACCATTTATTAAGAAAGCAAAAAATCAATAAACAGATAAAGCATAAACGCCGGCAGCTATGACTCCCGCGCTGCATGGCGCTCCCTCTGCCGCATTTTCAATTAAATGACTGGGAAAAACTGCAATTTTCAAAGGCAAAAGCTGGAAAATCCAAAAACGGCCATAAAGAAAATTGATGACACTACACAAGTTTATTAAAAAGCAGACGGAACTAACGGCGTTCGGCTCAATCATAAAGTGACCAAGCCGGCATTTTTGGGCGAGAGCTCTGTGTGCACTCTCGGGGCATATAATTTACAGTCGGCTGGGGCTTAGGATTGGATTTGAGGGACCCGGATCCCGGACCCAGACTCAGAGTCGGACCGAGGGACGGATTGAATTGGAGAGGGCGCAAATTACAGCTGCGTGGGGAGGAGGAAAGCCAACCGGACCAGGCCATTTATCACCCAAAGTCGTGTACTGTCGGTTTTATGCTTTCATGCAATTCCTCGTGTTGGTTGGGGGCAACATGAGCCACAGTAGCGAGATAAAGCCAAGCCGGGTGGGATAGTTAGTGCCTCCTGCCGAGCACCGACGACAAAGTCATTAAATGCCAGAGCCAGGATACGGAGGAGAGGCGGGTTGCAGACGACCGAGGGATCCGGGGCAAAACAAAGGCAAACAGGGCAAAGGCCAGCGTTAAACTGCACAAATTGCAACCTTATACCGACCAAGGGTTCGACCCAAGGACCACGAAGCAGGACCAGGACCAGGACCAAGGACCGCACCACACGCCAGTCTGAGAGAGCTCATAAATAAACCAAGTCAAGGGAGGAGGAGCACACCGACAAGTGCAGCGGGAGCAAGGGAGGTGGCACAGCTTAACTGAGCTGTATTTTTAGAAGAGAAATTAATTTCGTATCGGATTTTTCGATTTTCAATTAAAGTCAATGCGAAGAGGCAACACCGAGAGCCGGTTTATCAGCATCAGTCTAGAGCTCTCGATGGCTGCTGTTGCTGCTGTGTGCTGCTGCCTTTTGGCCTGCTCAGCAGTCCAGCTAATAGGAATTTATTGGGCCATGAAAGCGTTGAGAGAATGTATGTGTGTGTGTGTGATACCCGATTCCTGTGTGCAGCCCTGGTCAGCGCATTAAAAGCCAATAAGCCATTGAATTATTTAGCAAGTGTTGGTGGCCAAGATTTTCGGTGCGTTTGCTGGTGACATATGCGATAAGGCGATGATACATGAACGTGGCTTCCTTATCGTGGCAATTAATGGAGTCTCGCGATTAGATAAAAGCCCAAGAGAGCCCCATATAAAAGGGGTAACAGCTCGCAAGCCAAATCAGTGCAGGGCCAGGTGCCGTGCTGGCCACATGCTAACCAGCAAGGGTGCCACTTTGCCTGGAGTTCAAAGTGGCAAATGGGGGTCAAGGCCCAATTAGACAGGTGGCTAGAAGTGAGCCAAGGTCCCCAGCCTGGGGGGGAGAATTGTTTACACAAAGACAACGACAAAATGAAAAAGAGAGACCACGGAACGCAAATAAGAATAATACGCAATGTTTATTCGCCTTAAGGTATGCAATTAAAAATGTTCAGCTCGCTTCTTTGTGTTGGTAAAATAAATTAGCATTAAAATCAACTTAGCAATGAACTTTATAAATTGTTAAATTGTATTTTCTGTTCCTCTGTTCTTTTGTTATTTTCGTTATCGCTATATTCAGGTATTTTTCATCGTTATACCTATTTATTCGTTGGTTTTTTTCGTGTTTGCAAAAACAAAGCAATAATAAAGACGGGCGGCGGCAGCAGCAGCACGACCTCCAGCTGAAAAAATTAATGGCCCAGTGGGCGTGGTAACTGCAGGTGGGTGGTGGTGGGCCACTGTTTCAATCAACGTCAAATTAAACTTGGCCGACACACTGGGGAGTGACAGGGAGGTGCACATTAAACTTCAACCACTTGCTGCTCAATTTCCACTGCAATTTTGCCAGCTTCGATGGAAATTGGCTTTGCCCGGGTGCAGGAGGAGTCTCGAAAGTCAACAAAAAGTTGCATCTAATTAGCAGGAAAGGTGCAGTGGGGCAGCGCGCAAGTTCGGCGCCAGACACGACCCACAAATCAATCAATTTAAATTGCCAGCGGAGAGCGCCATGGAAAAATATTGAAAATTGCTGGCGAAAAGCGGAGAGACAGACAATCGCTGGGGCTGGGCCATTTAATTGATGGCAAAACGGTGTTAGAATTTAATTAAAATGTATGAGCAGTGACAAGGAGCACCGCAGGAAGAGAGAAATAGAGGTAAAACGAGGTAGTAAGAGGAGCAATTAAAGGCCTAGTCACTTGGAGAGCAAAAAAAGAAAGAGTTCGGAAAAATCCAAAGGATTTCCCGGTCTGTTAAGGTCATCAGTTAACCGCTTTTAACCAAAAAATAAGGTAAGTAATGTAAAACTCTTTATAAAACTAATTTGAAATACTTTCAAGACTAAAATTAGTTTGTTAAAATTGCCATCAGGTTTTTTTAGATTGTGGAATGCGCTTTTAGATGTATGAAAGGAAATCCTAGACCGTTGTCTCCTTGCCCGTGGGCGTGCCCGGAGTGCGGGGCGTGGCCGGGTGCTGCAGCACCCAGGCTCCCCCCTCCAACTGCGGCTGCGACTGAGAGCGCAACTTAAAGCTGGCCATGCCCCTCAAACCGTGAGGCTTTTGTGCCACCGGGGGCGGTGCAGGGGCGGTGCGCAGCTTGGTCGGCTTTTGTGGCCTCTTTGGCGGCAGGGGCGGCGGCGTTGGAGACTTGGAGGCCCGACAGGACACCGAAGTATCGCTGCTCCGCCGCGAGTCAAAGAACGAGGTGTTGCTGTAGATGGCCTCCTCCTCGATGGTCGAGTATATCTCCTCGGCCGTCTCGTAGTAGCCGTGACTCGAGGAGTTGCCCGTACCGCCGCCAACCTTGGCCAGCAGCAGCGAAGAGCTGGAGGAGTTGACCGAAAAGGAGCTGGTGCTGTTGGCCAGCGAGGAATTCGAGATGCCAACGCGCGCCGTCGTCATGTTTTGGTAATTGCTATTTGAGTCGGGACTGAGTATCTCCGAGAAGGTCGGGAACTTCATGGCCGCGTACGAGGGCGTGGGCGAGGTGACGGTAACGGACACGGGAGCGGGAGCGGGAACGGTCGTGGAAGAAGCCGGCGGCGGAGGCGGCACACTACGCCGCGGCTTGCCACTCGATTCACTCACCGGTAACTGGGACGGTTGCAGGTAGAGCACGGCCGGCGAGGAGCTGTTGCCCCCCAGCTGGTCGCCGGGCACGAGGACCAGGTTAAAAAGGGGCCCGGGAGAGGGGCCGGTGGCAGGGGAAGGGGTACCAGAGCCGGAGGGAGAAGCGGACGTGAGGGTGAGCGTGTTGGGCTGCTGCGGCTGCGGCAGACTGGCATACTGCACGGGCAGTATCTGGGCCGTGGGAAAGATGTTTGTGGGCGACCCGGCGACCAGCAGCTGTTGCGGCGAGGAGTCCATCAAGCGGTTAGTAGCAGCGGCAGCATTGGAAGAACAAGATGGAGACGAGGATGCGTTAGCGGTTAGTGGTGACGGGAACTGAAACACCGGAGGAGGCGGAGGCGGAGGCGCATGCAAATGACGTGTGTGGTTGCTGGGCGTCTGCTGTTGGGCGGCGGGAGGAGGTGAGTAGTTGGGAGGCGGTGGCAGTGGCAGGCTGTCAATGTCGGTGTCGCAACTATCTAGGAAGGGATTCGTTACCGAATATCCGCTGCTGCTCGCAATCGGAATGGGCGGCGCCGGTTCGTAGGGCGCCCGCAGCTGGTTCCTCAGCTCGTTCTCCCTGAGCAGATACTCGCGGTGCTCCTGCGGCGACACCAGGATATTGTCCGGCGAGTTCTCGTGCACAAACTCATGGGGGCGGAGCTGTGAGGGTGTGGGCGGCAGCGCCTCCATGTACAGCGACTCCTCCACCTCCCGCAAAGTGGGCGTGCCCGGCACCTTGCTCGGCAGGGTGGCATAGTTCACAGGCGGCGGTGGCGGCGACTCCCTCGGGCGACTGGGCGCCTTGGTCACCACCCTCACGGGCAGCTTGGCCTCCACGGGATGGATGGTATTCGTGCTGGCGTCGTGCTCGAAGACCGTGAAGTCGCCCTGACCCACATCGCTGGCCTGGAAAGTCTCCAGCGCCACGTTCCGCACCAGGTCCGCCTTCTTGAGCTGCGGCTTCGGCGCCGTGGGCGGCGGCACCTTCGGCCGGGCGCCGGCCGTCAGGCTTTCGGTGGACTTGGAAATCACGGTGTTGGGTGTGCTGCGGCCACTGGACTGCGACTGCGATTGCTCCAGCAGATCCTCGCTGGATCGCGAGGAGCCAAAGAAGAACTGCTCCCGCGTGGAACGTGGTGAACGTGGCGACCTGCTCACTGCCTTGGCTATTCGCGTGTACTCATCGTCCTCGGCGGCGGGATGTCGGAAGGGATTCTCCCGGTCGAATTCCCCAGGCGGATCCGGTGAAGTGGCTCGCGATACACGCTGCAGCTTGGGAGACTCCACGTCGCGGATTCGCGCCACCGCTGGCACAATGGGCTCTGGTCTTGTCTCTAGAGTGGAGCAGGGACTGGTGGCTCGCAGGATTCCCTTGCGGGGAAGGCGGTTCCTTCCACTGCTTACGTGTCGTGTGTCCTGCTCCGAATCGTAGGCGCGTGTGTAGCCATCGGGGGTCCGGGAGCGGGATCGTTCGTAATCCGATCTGGAACGCTCATCTCCGCTGAGGTCGAAGCTCACGGATTTGCGATGCCCGCCATATTCCGGGGTGCTGCGTCCCGATCTCGATGGCTTGTATGGCCGACAGTCACTCTCCGAGTCGCTGGTGTACCGGCCCCGTCGACGGTCAAAGCAATCGGAATCGGTGTCCGCATAAGAGGGCGGCGATTGCAGATCCAACGGTGGGGAGCTCTCGGTGTCCTCGTCTTCCTCCTGAATAGCATCAATGTCGTCCAGCTTCTGCGAGTCAGCCTCATCATCGTCATCTTCATCATCATCTTCGTCATCTATGATGTACACGGGCTCTGCCTTTTTGGCTCTCGTTGATTTTCCCGAACTTCGACTTTCCTCCTGGCTCTCCAGCATCTGCTGGTAGGAGTAGCGAGATCCCGGGGCCTGACGATCCGGAGTCTGGGTGCCGCCTCGTTGCTAGTGGAGTTTGAATTGTTGGTTGCTCATTAAGTTCGGTATGGAATCGTTTTAGTTTTGGTGTTGATTTTTGGTTTTCGATTTTTTCGGGTGCAACGTCATCGCTCACAAGCTTGGAACACAAATTGCGGTGTGCAGCGTTAATGGTGTGAGTGGAGAGATTGGTGATTGGTGATATGGATTGATTGGTGAGTGGAGTGATTGGGGGCATTGTTGAAGTATTGGAACTGAGGTGTATGTGAGAAACAGTCTCTAGATGATGCGGTGGAGGGTGACACACACAAAAGTTGTACGATTTTGTCTTGTTTTTTGGGGGTGCTCCTTCTGTAAACCTGCGTCCATTAGCCAATTACCAGTGATATTTTCTGCTTGATGATGAGGTGACTGACTGCGACAGCGACTGCGACAGCAACTCTTCTGGCCAATTTGCGCGTTGATGATTTTTTTGGGTTGGTGAACTCTCGACACACGATGATGGCGGTGCTTGATGATGGCGAAACAGCAGCGATACAAAAAACATATATATAGAGAGAGATAGCGCACTAAGACGAGTCACATCATGGCAAAGGAAAATAATGAAATCAAAGGAAACTTTTCGAAAATGAAACTTCTAGAGAGCAAAACTAAGGCTGGCCTCCCTGAAAGCCGAATTTCCCCCAGAAAATGCAATTAAAAGTTTGACCCAATTTTTGTGTTTCTTTTTTTTACGACAAATACATTAAGATTTATTGACATCAAAAATGCACACTTTGAATTCCATTTAGCTAACTTTAAATTTAACTATTCTTAGGAGGGGAAAACTCAAACGCGACATGGAAGTGTCCTAACCATTCTGCTAAAGGTAATCAATGGGTAATAAACAAAGATGCGTAACGCCAGAGGATTCTTTGACCTGAAGCTGCCTCTAGATACTCTTGAAATTCCCTTGAAAAACCCAGAAAGAGAAAGAATTACTTCACTGACAGCGTTACGCATCTTGAGCCTTACAAGGTCCTTGGTAATACGGTGTGTGGATTCAGTTAACAGTTCAGATGCGGTAACAGTTTAGTAGATACTTTAACAAAATTATCCCCAGTGTAGGAATAGCTTGGCTCTTTCAAAAGGTGATATAACAAGACTTCCTCTCTTCTTGAGTATTATTCAGTTGCATAATTGGACCTTTTGTGTGTGTGCTTGCCACACGTTGTTACACATTTAGTAATATATAGTGAGTGTGTCTCGGTGTAGGTGTCTATATAGTAAACAGTTTTGGTTTCGGTTTCACATAGTATAAACATCGAAAGACTATATATGTATAGTGGAGTACTTTCTGCCGCAAAATGGCGACAACTGCGCTTTGATAAATACATTTACACGTTCTTTATTCTTTTGCATTTGAGAGTTCCCAGTTGCTCCTTTCGAGAATTTGTTGCTTGGGGGACTGAGATCTAGTGAGAGAGACATTATTGAAACCGTTTCGCCGAGAGTCGAGTGCGTTCAGTTTATTATTGAATTTCGAGTGGGGGACGGGACGCGGGGGATAGATAGTAAACGCTGCCTAGTGCGGTCGGTAGTAACTCTTGGCCCTTTGAACACGCTTTGCTCCTCGCTTTGCTTCCTCTTAGGTTTTGTATAAATTTCAACTGCTGCAGGACACTCGAGCAGCGAGCAGCAGTCGTCGTGTCCTGTCCCGTTGCTCTTGTATTCTCTGTATTCCTGTCAGTTTTTAAACTAAATATTCAGTCTTATGGTGATAAACATCCGCTTGTTAAGCAGTAAGCTGCAATGAAATCGGGTTGGGGGAATCGGAGAAACGGGGGGCCCGCAAAACGAAAACGAAATTCGGAAAACAAACCAACAGATTGCAGAATTATTGAGAAGAGAAAATAAAAAAAAAAAAAAAAAGGAAATCAACAAATTCGTTGAAAAGCGCCGAACAACGCGCACATTATTGAGGGAATTTAGGGGGATGAGAGAGACAAAGAACAAGAACAAGAACAAGGACGAGAAGAAGATAAGAGAGAGACGTTTTAATGGAAATTTTTCGTTTCTTTCTGCAGTTTTTGAATTATTTACATTTACATTTATTATACGTGCCATCTATATAGTGAGTACATGTTGTGTATGCCTGATTTCAGTCCCCCCTCTAAGCCAGGTAGGTGGCTTTCAATGCAAATTCAAATGGGGCATGCTTTAAGGCCGACAAAGGCGGCCGCTTATATAAAACACAACAACAAAAAAACAACGATAACAACAACAACAACGATGTTAACAATAACAATAATAACAATGCCCCGCCCCGCCTACGCAAAAGGGGCAAAGGTAGCAACAGTAAAGACGCAAACTGAAATGAATATAATATGAAAGTAGCATAAATAACAACGACAACAACAGTAACAACAATGAAACTCGGCAAGAACAATGGCCGGGCCAAGGAGCCTGGCTCAGAGCAGCAGCCAGGAGCAGCCCCAGCAGCCAATATGCTAATAAATAATAAATTGTCTGCTGCCATATCAATAAATGCGAGCGAGCGAGCAGCTACACTCCAGAGCAAGGGCAGCTAGAACGACACACACGCATGCACAGCACATAACTCATACGCCCCAGTGGCACAGCGGCCCACAAAGATAGGCAATGATTTTTCTTCCCAATTCATTTTTAATTCAAATGCAACAGAAAAACGCTTTAAGGCAGCAACAAAAGCAAACACCTATCGATGAACAACGAATGAGCAAGTGTTTCGAGGGGAATATATATATATATATCTATATGTTTGTGTATATGCAATGATTATTTCGGTTTTAGTTACAGTTTCAGATGGGTTTAATGGTCTGATGGTGCTATCATGCTGCACGATTTGTTTGCAAATTTCCAAACTGGAAACCGGCATCACATGTCTGACTTATCACAAGAGTTTTGTGACCTCTCTCTGTGTCTGTGGTTTTATGAGAGATGATATGGTACGGGTTTTGTTTTATATTTTCGGTATGTCATCTTTTTCGCCTCGTTCGTATTTTATATTTGAAAATTTGTGTGATACACTCACACCCTTCGTTCGTACGGGGACGACACGCAATGTCAGTGACAGGACAAAGGCATTAGTGAAGTTACACAAACACATAACAAGCTGAATGCGAAACAAAAATCAAGTTAAGAGATTGCGCTGGGTTTTGGGTTGAGTTTGAGTTTGAGTTTGAGTTGGTTTTTTGGGGTGGCGACTGTCGGTTCGTGTTAGCGGTTACATGGGTGTATCTGTTGTGTATACTCAGTACCCAGAGTACCCGGGAACGAACACAAACGAATGCGAGATCGAAAGACACACACAGTTACGGATACAGACACAAAGATGTTAAAGCCATGACAGGACAGGAGACGTGCATCCAGTCAGGTGCTACATACCTGTGGGGCCTGCTCGTCGGCGTCGTCGTCGTCGGGAATGGCGACCTGGGCTGGAGCGGATGCCGACGGGGTAGCTGACTCTGCCGCCGCACCGATGGGTAGCGGGGCTGCCGGTGTCGTCGGGGTAGTTGGGTTCGTGTCGAGCGTGTGCTTCGATATAACCACCGTCGTCGTCTTCTGTATCTTGTCCTGTTCGGGGTGCTCCGATGGCGACTTTGGTGGCACGGTCGTGAAGGCGTCAGCCGCGCGTACAATTTCCAGCACCTAATTTGCAAGCGAAACAATTCACACAAACTGCCCACCAAGGTCGTGCACCGTCCACCGTTCACTCACCTTCTCCTGGGTGCTCTTCTCCTGACCCAGCGGCGCCAGCTGGGCCTGGGCGTGGGCCTGCGACTGAGCCTGTTCCGCGTGAATGAGCGCCACGGTCTGTGCGGCTGGCGTGTCCGGCGCTGCTAAATCAGCGGATGCCACTGGCGTGGGTGTGGGCGTGGGCGAGGTGGCTCCGCCGTGCACCAGGGCCGCAGCAGTTGTCAGGCTCGTTGGCGGCTGTGCATCTGGCTTCTGCGAGGCGAAAACATCGAAGTCCTGAAGGGAAGTCAGGCGAATTTAAAGACCTGTTCGTGCGTCCCTTTAAATCCTGCTCTCACCTGTCGCAGCCGCTCCTCTTCGTCGTGGTCCAGACTGGATATACTCTGACTCTGGCTCAGCTCCGACCCGGTCTCCGAAGCACGCGAACCTTGAAAGGAACAGAGTCAAAGACGGACGGAGCGCTAAGCTGGGGATTACCTTACCTTGGCGACTGCCACCGCTGCAGGATGCAGACGAGTTAAAGCCAGTGCTCATGCCGCCGGCCTGGCCAATGGAATGAATTAAATTGGACTTGTCGTAGCCTTTGCAGACCACCAATTGGATCTCGTTGCCGGCGTTGCGGAGCACACTGACCGCATCCTGGTGTGAGGCGCCCAGCAGCGAGTGTCCATTGACCTCGAGGAGACGCATGCCCACCTGTAAGCAGGAAAATAGGTTCAGTTTCGGTAGAGTTCAATCTCAGACAGTGCCTTACCTTAAGCCTTCCGTCCCGTCTGGCCGCTCCAACCGAGTTGATTTTGGACACGAACACACCCTCGTCGGAGGGATCGGCTGGATTACCGCGCTGCCCATTCAGTCCGCCCTTGATATGCATGCCCAGACGTTCGCCCTCCGCCTTGCTGAGGAGCACTTCCTGCGATTTGCAATTAACAAAAGGGGAGAGAGAACAAGGGAAAGGGGGAGAAATTAGCGAGGACTCGTCTCAAGAGCTGGCAAATAACAATCTGGACTGCAAAAGCTGAACAAAAGGCAGGAGAAACTCTAGGGAAACATAAACTGTGGAAGCATTTGACTAATTGGAATATTTCCTCTTGGAAAGGGGCCGAGAGGAGCTTACCTCTGTTGTTACATAAACTACTTCTATGCTCTGTGCGTATCGAATTTGTTGTGAGCAGAGTGGCAGAGTGTACAAAGATTATACAGAGAGGAATCAGAGGTGGATCGAAAGCATATATATACATATTTACAGGCGCACTTAATTAGTTATAAAACTGGAACTGACCTGGAAACCTGGCGGCAGCGGATCGTGTTGAATGGTCAGCTTTATCTCATCACCCGGCTTTAGCAGCTCCAGCACGGCATCCTGGTGCGTGGCCTTGGACACATCCGCATCGTTGACTTTCAGTATGCGATCTCCCATGCGCAGCTTGCCGCACTTCGAGGCAATCCCGCCAGGCACAATCTGCAAGGATGAAGGGTAATTGTTATACTCGTGGCTCCTGGCATTATGAATGAGAAGGCTGGCCAAAAACTTGAAAGTTTCAAGTTGGCAGCAGGAAAGCTGGCCGAGCCACTGCATTCTGCACAATTGTGCAGCAGCTCATTTGCATCGGCCACTCGAGTGTTTAAATTCGAAAAGTTTTTCCAGCTAACCCATACTTACATGCGATATGAAAATGCCGGGCTCTCGAGTGCCGAAGGGCACGCAGGAATGATCCGTGCCGCCGATGATGCTGAAGCCCAGGGAGCCCTGGTTCTTGGGCAGCACAACCTCCTGCGAAAGGGGGCGAGTGAAGAAATCGTGTTAGCACATTACAAAATTAACACAATCAATGGGGCCTAAGCTCTAGGTATTTCCTACTGAGAGAGACTGCCGTCGTGTGAGGTGGTGAGTGATCCATGGGATGAAGTGTGCTCCGGTGCAAAATTGTTGGTGATATTTATATATTTACATGTACATTAACATTCACACACAAAACCCAAACACAAAACCAAAACCAAAACCGTACAAAGCCATGCAATTAAGTTGAGCATTCATTAAACATCAAATACCAACACAGAGGGGCTGGTGATACATTCAATAAATAATTAATCACTTTTGTGCTTTTTCTTATGAATAACTTAATTTTAGATTAAAAACACCAGGCAGGTGGAGGGGGAAACTTTTAACCAGAACATTTTGTGTTTTTCGGGCACTTTTGCGGAGATTTCAAAACAAAGCTTTTGTGGTGCTTGTGGCCAACATCAAAGCATAATGCTACTACTGCCTTTTATATTCATAGTCGAGGGGAGAGACTGACAGTTGCTAACTCGTGTCAAGATGCCAAATATACACATGCACTACTGCCAACTTTTAGCAATTATTTCGAAGGAATTGAATTCAATTGCCGAAAGTTCGAAGCAATCGAAGGCAGACAGGGGGGGAAATAAATTAAAAACAATTAAATATTTTATTTAGCATTGCCCCGGAGAGTGTTTACACTCGCAATCAGAAACTGTGATGGCAAACAGAAATATTTAAAGATTACTTAAGGCCTCACTGCACAAGGCCGGGCAAGTCGAAAGAGCTCTGTGAGTCATTTGGGGTTAAATCTTTTTTTTTTTTGTCTCCACTCCTTGCTGTTGGCCCACTTTATTATTTAAGGATCTCTGCATGTTGCATAGCCTTGCTGGTTTACTGTGATATATATATGTATGTGAATGCAGCAGAGTTTCGGAGATTTCTGGCCAGGATTTGCATCATGTCAGCGATGACACTTGAGTGGCTCTATGGAACCGAGTGTGCAAAAGCGTTCTAAAAGCGCTTTGCTCGTCACTTGAATAGATTTCAGATACCCCAAAAGGACACTAAAAGTTCAAGTGTTGGCCCTTCTCCCACTTCCAAGGAGCAAAAAAGCATTTAAAGAATAATTCTCCCATTTAAGTGCTAAATTATCAGCAAAACAAACATAGACCAAAGGATTTTTTGGCAAATAGAGTAAGTTATATATATTTATCTGGTGTTAGTAGAACTTTTTTTTGGTTAAGAAGATGTTAGCTTAAGACAGAAAAAGAGTGGTTTCCACGGGGCTTAATTAAAGACCTTACAATAAGAACATGAAAAAGTCACAAAGTCTAGAGCATATTAAATCTCACATCGGGAGACGCGACATTTGACTTTAAATGCTTTTTATTATAAGGTCTTTAGTTTATTACTACAGTTACTCCAGCGCCTCCTTAACCGACTTTAAGCCAAAGTTATTCCAAGTTCTAATCAATTAGTCAAAGCAGTCACAACCTCTTGTCAATGTGCATGTTTTGCATAATGCTCGGCATGAAACATGGGTGAGAACTCGGCGGCCTTCTCACATCGCTTCCTGACCAGAAGTTAAATCAAATCGTTTGCAAAACGCACCAAATATTTATTCAGCAAATGCGACCAATGATTATCAAAGTGCCAATAGCAAAAAAAAAAACTATAAATTATATTTAAACTAAGAAATTTTGGTGTTGGGTGCATCGAGGGTGTACGGTGTACGGTGTACGGTGTGCGTGCTTGGTGTGCAACGAGAAAAGCTCGATTTCCTTGGGCTTGGATTTACAGGGTATTGTATTTTTTACAAAAAAGTTGCATTATGTTTTTCATTTTCAAGTGTCCGGGCTTGTCTGCGCCTTGGTATTTTTACAGAACGATTCGTTAACTCTGGGACTCTGGCTCTTAGTGTATGCGTGATGTCGAGATAGTCACCTCACTGATTAGGGGCTCCGCCAACTGATTGTCGGTGATGCGCGTCATCACCGTCTCCGTGAACGTGGACTTGGTGATCGTCTCGGTGACACGGCCAAGCTCGGTGGGTGCCGCCGGGAACATGGGCAGATCCGGCTGCGGCTTATTCACATTCACCGTGACGGCGCTCACGCCCACCTCGTTGGGCCGGGCCACGTGCACCTGATGCTGACTGCCGCCGCTGAGGAAGTGGGCCGGAATCATCGCCTGAAAATCGTCGCTGGTCAGCGGTCGCAACGAGGAGGGCTGCTCATGGTGCGCCGGTTTCGTGGTTTTTTTTTTTTGTTGTTTTTTTGCAAAGTTTGTTTGGCGGTTCGGAAAGATCGGTTTAAAGCAAGGTTTGATTTTTGGGGAGGAGATGGTTGAGTGGTTGAGTCAGAGAGAAAAAGAAAACAAAAAATATGTTGGTTTTTGTAAAATTTTGGTTACACTTTTTGAGGCGCTAAATGAAAAAGCTATTGTTAGAACTATGACTAAGCTAATATCTCTAAAAATTTATGTACAATCCTGCTGCGAACGCTGGCCTAAATCATCCTTGATGGGTGCTCTGAAGCTGGGACATGGATCTCAGTGCAAACTTAGACTCTATCGAATAAATATATTGCTTGGGGAATCATGAATTGTAGAATTATATGACTGTGGGGAGGGACGAACAAGGCGCGCACAGGGCACATGCAAAACAAACACAAACAATTTTCGTTATACATACGAGTAGATGAGCTATGTTTAAAGTATATATAGTTCTAGCAGCTAGGGTTATGGGTAGTCGATAATCTGGCGGAGATATGGATTAGCACATATTAGGTATCTTACAGCTACTAAGTGTGTTTATGTTTCCCTTTTTCGTATTTTTCTTTGTCGCCAAATATCAACAACAATTTGCTTGGACAACTTGCGCTGCATTTTTACTTAAAATTTAAAATTCAATTTGGTTACTTACCTACTGGACCTGATTGGGGGAAAATTGGAAAGACATGCAGCGCAAGCATGTACATTTTGACAAACCTATCGACTGATCATGATCGCAAACAGACAAAACAAAGGGGTAACGTAACGAGTAACGAGCTTATGGGCAACATTAAAATGACGTGCAAACTGGCTTAAAGTCTAGACTAACTAACTACCGGGTGGAAGAAGCCCACTTTGGCCTTACCTGAGCCTCGCCCGAGTCACCGCTGGTCGTGGAGGCCGCTGCATCGCTGCCCTCGCCCATGGGCACAGAGTTGGTGCGTCTGGGGGCGGGCACCGGCTGCCCGGTGGCCTTGTCTATCGTGGCAGCAGCTGGGAATCCATTTGTTTTGCTGCTGGGCAGCGTGTTGTTGTTGCTAATGCTAGCCGGGGCAACAACAACAGTGGGTGTGGCAGTGCTGGTAGCCAGGGTATTGTACTTGTGGGGCTGCTGCTCGACATGCTCGGCAACTGTTCGGCCAAAGTTGGCTGTGAAAAATGGAAGAGAGAGAAAGAAACCTTTAGTTATTCTGGGAAATTTATACCAACTAAAATCGTGTTAAAAGTTTATCGTTGAAAAATAAATAATATTTAGGTATTAAACAAGCTCTGTTCCTGTGTAGACCCACCTGGTCTGTTGGCCAGATATCCCGAGGGACTCAACGAATTGAGCACCGCTGGGCTACGCGGACTCGTGGGCGGCTCCAGGGGGCCGCGGTACTCCCGCTGCAGCACCAGGCGCACAAAGCGCTGCGGTTCCGTCAGACAGGCCACTGCGGCGTCATGATGCGCTTCCGTCATATCGTTGCCGTTAATCTGTACAACGAAATGCCATTAGCCAGCGCCCTTCTGCACCCTACGCTCTCCTACTCACCGCCATGACCCTGTCGCCCACCATGATTTTGCCATCGCGATGGGCCAGACCGCCCTCGGTGATGCGCGATATGAAAATGCCATCGCAGTCGTCCTTGAAGGGCGGCGAGCCCTTGCCGCCCGCAATGCTGAAGCCGAGGCCCTGGCCAATCTGATCGCGGATGAGGGTCGTGTGCAGCTGGATGAAGCTCAGCGGCGCCTCCTGCAAAACCGCAAATGGGGAAAACCAGAAATCAATCAAACACGGTCCGAAATGTCATGGCTGGATTGGGGTTACACCCACCTTGCCATTGAGCAGCAGACCATTGGGCGCTGCGGCTGCAACCTGGTTGGCCGTGGGTGTGGCGAACACATTGCCCGAGTAGCTGTGCGTGGGTGCCACCACCTGCTGCTGCTGTGGAATAGGTTGGGGCTGTTGCTGCAGCTGCTGCGGAATATACTGCGGCTGCTGTGGCTCAACGGGTGCTGGGTTGTAGCGCTCCTCCGCCACCAGTGGTCGCGTCTCCACCGATATCTGCGACACACTGCCATCCTCGCTGAACACGGGATGTCCAATCAGCCGCGTCACCTCACGCTGCACCACCAGCACCAGGACGGCACCGCAGGCTTTCAGTACTTGGACAGCCTGATAATGATCCGCATCGACCACGACAATGCCATTGACCTTGATCACCTTGTCGCCCACCTTCAGGCCGGCCAGATCAGCGGGCCCGGCCTCGGTGACCCTGGATATGAAGATGCCGTCATCGTCGCCCTTGAATGGGGTTGAGCCTTTGCCACCGGCAATACTTAGGCCCAGACCGGCTGCCGTGCGTTCGATGTGGATTTCGTACTGTTCTAGGCGAAGTTCCGTGACGCCATCCAAGTTGTCTGGAAAGGGGAAAGGAGAAATGATGTTTATAGTGCGGTTTTCAAAGGAGATTTTGTAAACATTTTCCCTGCCCTTTACCATAGTGCTGCCTCTGTCTCTCATAGTCCCGATCCACCGGATCATAGCTGGTCACTATGCGCACCCTTTTGCCCTTGCGCTGCAGGGAGCCACTGGGACTCCGGTTGGAGGAGGCCAGCGAGCTGCGCAGGCTGCTCGTGGCGGGACTGTTGCGGCCCGAGTAGCTGAAGTTGCTGCCATTGCTGCGCTGGCCATTGCGGGGCAGGGTGTTGTTGCCCTCCTTGACTTTGATTTTGACATTGAACATGGCTCGAACGCGATTTGTTTGTTGTTTGTGTTATTTATTTGAGTGCACTTTTTAATATAGGCAGCCTGGCATCTTGTGCTGTCCAGACACCGGATGTAAGGGGTAACCTATTTTTTATTTGACTGCACTTTTTAATATGCGAAGAGCTAACTTTGCTGCCTGCCTCTGCAGAAGCGCATCGATCCGGGGATGTGGGTTCTGCCTTAGTTCATTGGACTGGAAAACCCCATCAATGCAATATCATCATCAGTGAAATTATACTATTACAATTTTTGATTGCCCTGATTTAATGAAATTTTAAACAAAAAGAAAGACCTGTACTTGTGCTCAGCATAAATTTCGCTTTAATGACATTCAAATTGAATGACCCAAAGTCAGGCCAAAAGCGGCGGCAGGAGCATCTGGCAGTTGGCCATAAACGGCAGTCAATGAACCGTTGCGAAAGCCATATTCCCCTGACTAGAAACAGGCATTAAGGCAACGACCTTGGTGGAGATTCCACCATCCCCACCGAAACATTTCCCGGCAGAGTTTGTATAATTATTAAATAAATAAACAGACAGTCTCCCAGACATCCCTCAGATGGCGGAGAGGAGGAGGCAGGTGGCAGGTGGCACACAAAGAAGAGATGAGTACACATTTATTGCTTCCATTTTCTCTATTGCTGATTTGCACTCAATAAATCCGTCGGCACTTTGGCCAACAAAATGATTTTGTTTTCAAGACTGTCAGGGATTCAGGGGAAAGGGAGAGAGGAGACAAGAATGAGCTCTCGAGACAATTTCACTTTGTAATTGTATGCGAGCAGCGGCTTCATGTTAATCAAGGCATAAATGAAGAAAAGACAGAGCGAATCCCTGGCTCCTCCACAGCCTCCTCCCGGCTGCCTGTCAAGTCAACATTAATATTGCAGACCCGACATTGCCATTCACTCGATGTGCCATTATTGAGTTTGCCAAGTTGAGTGAGGTATTCACAAATTTGAATTGCTTTCGCTTGCTTACAAGTTAGTCTTGGCCTCGAGTTAGTCTTGTGTTTTCTCTTAGCCAGGTGTTGTTCTGGTTAAATGTTTCAAGTGCAAACCGTTTGATTCTCCCGATTCTTGGACAAATGTCTAAACGAAAGACATTTTTATGGGTAGCCGGAAGCCGGAATAAAGCCATATTTTGGTAGGGGAGAACAGGGGGAGACAAGGCCATAAAACAAAATAAGATTTTTTTCTTTTGCCGAATGACACGTGCTGTGGCTCTCTGCGTGTGTGTGCTTGTGCTTTTATTCCGGTTTTCCCTGCTCCGGAATGTAGGCAATATTTTCAACGAACTGCAGAAATATCGCATAAAGTCATTTGTTTCCCTCCATATTTTTGTTATCTGTATTATTCCACACTGATTGCCGGGGCAAACTTGCACCCACTTAAGCGGGCATTTAAGCATTTTACGATGACATCAAGGGGGAGCAGCTCAATGAGGTGAGCCCCGAAATAAGGCCATCGTTGTTGTCCTCACCGTAAAATAAATGGCATAAACATAAGCATAAACATATAAAAAATTTAAATACACCGAAATACTGGGCCGTAAAACGGAGGTGGCAATTCGAAATGATGGTTCCACGAATGCATTAGCATGGGGTTCGGATCCGCAGCTATATCTCCGGCATCTCGAAGCTGACAAATGCCAAATTCGACGCTAGCTCTCTTTTTGTTTTCTTTTTTATTTATTTTTTTTTTGTCATTTATGTATGTATATGTAAATGACCTGCAGGTCGCAGGAGGAGAAATTAGCCCACAGCATGGACACATGCCACGGGCAGAAAATCATCATATTTCATTCTTTCGAATGGTTTTCCCAACTGTGGCCAAGATGTGGGCCAAGTTCTCCTGCAGATTCTAGGAACTGACACATTCGTTATGACAAGTGAAAAACTTTGGGGTCAGCGCTCTCTTTCCCTCGATTTCCCAACGAATAACAAACATTGTTCAATCGATTTTAATTACCAAGACATTATCAATGGCCAGAGATCAAGTATTAAAGCTTAAATCCAACGCAAGCCCCCCCTTTCTGCAATGTCACGTGAGCTACACACCCTTTTTTTAGTTTCATTTTGTTTTTTGGTAGAGAGTTAAAAAAAATGCGACAGTTATGGAAAAACTGGCAGTCTGCGTGATTAATTGCTCGCCAGGTTAAACGGCGGGTAGCGATGCCTGCCGCCTGCCGCTGCTGACAAATTGCAAGTGTTAAGCTTTGGAAATCAACACAACCGACCGAGCAACGATGGCCGCTTAAATGTGGCGACAAAAATTAATGAACAAAGTTTTTTATGCGAAAGCATAAAAACCCATGAAATATTCGGGAGTGACGGTGGTGATGGTAGCTTCCCTCGGAGATTCTGGTAGGAAAGGGGTGACGTTCACAGCACAACACTGCTATCTAATCGAACTTTTGGAATGCCTAAGCCTAAAGAATGATAAGGCCCAAAACAAGGAGGGGGAAAAATAACGAAGCGAACGTAGTAAAACAAACTGGCGATAAGGCAGCAGGGAAATATGTGAATCATTACGAAATTTTTCGAATTTTGGAAACATTACAAGGGGAAGAGACCAGCTCAGTCCAGCAGCAAAGTCAAGTGGTAGGCAATGACCTTGGTCCACCTGTCGTATGCGTTATTTCCTACATTGCGCATATCAGTGAGAAACCAAGTGGGACCCCGCACAGGTGATTAATCAGTTTATAGCCAAAAACGAACGGTGATATCATGGACGCGGAACAACAACGTTTTGGTAATGAAAACCGCGCGCCATGTTCATTTTGATTGCATTAAGAGCCAGCCAGCAGGTCGGTGGCAACAATTCAGGTCGTCGCATTCCCTCGCATCAGAGTGTTTGCTGCTGCTGCCACTGTTTTCCTCGACAATTACTCGAATTTTCCACATTTCCATGCTATCAACATGGCAGTGGCGGCGGCGACAACGGAAATATTGGAAAATACGCAGTGAAATTCTTTGACCCAAGCCTCATTCGCTCGCTCGCTCTCCTCGGTGCAGCTGCTGCTGCTGGCGTTTATTGCATTTTTGTTTGTTTTCTCGCGAAGATGGGAGAGACCATGGGTTATGCGGGGAAAACTGTCACGAGTGAGCGAGGGAGAGAGAGACCGGAGAGTGAGGCGGTTTTAGGCGATAAACTTAGCATGCAACTGTGAAAAGCACAAGGGCGGGCGCCCTGGTTCAGGGTTAGTCCACAGCGAAAACTTAAACATTTGGCCAGCCAAAATCGTGTTTGTTTGATGATAGAAAGAATGCCGACTGCCGACTGCAAATAGTTTAAATTGCTGTTTGCACAAGAGCCGTGAGCTGTGAGCTGCAAGAGAACAGCAAATAATAATGCAAACTCTGTTGCTGCAACAACAGCAGAGAGTGATGAAAGGGCGCATCGAGCAAACAAGCCGGCAAACAACAATCATACAGCACACACAACACACACACACACGCAGCATACGGACGGGCAAAATTCAATAAGAATCCCATGCAATCAACGATACAATACATAAATAATGAATGCCATTGCCTTGAGCTTATCAACGGTTTATTTATTGGCCAACATTCATTGGTCGACTCGGAATCGGGGAATCGGTATCGGAATCTTTTCAGTTCCTTCCTACTTTAAGAGAGAGCTGGCAGCTGAGGGAAATGTGTATCAGATGCAGCTAGGAATGCTACAAAAAGTGCGAGGAATGTCAAAGGAATTGTGCAAATGTTGATTGTATTGCCGAAGCGTTGGCAATATCTAACCAGAAAACAGAAAAATCTAAGGAAGTGCCGGTTAACCGGATATGCACACACAATCGTACCGAAGCGAAGCACTTTTCCTGTTTGCCATCTGCAAATATCCAACAGAAACCGGCAATGCTTCTTGGCTATATAAACAAGACTAAATTTACTTTCAAGTAGCTCATTTTCGGGGTTATATGCACATGCAGCCGAAATGCAAATAGGGAAGCCTAGGGGCCACCATCTCCTCCTGCTCCTCCTCTCTGAGCCCAGGCTCAACCTTGAGTCGAGGCTTTGACAGAATAGAGAACTGCAGCTGAAGCTCAATTATGGGGCCCCGGGGCCATACGCTGCGTATGCGCAATGTGAGAAACTTTCCAGACGACTGACCCGCTGCCACCTGCCTCCACATTATGACAGACAACAGACAGAGACTAAAATCGATAACAGACAACAATAACACGTAGGCAGAGGAATAAAATAAACAAGCGAACGAAAGAAAAAAACATTTCACACTCTCTACGCCGAGAAAAAGTATTTAACAATGAGATGTTTTTTTCCACAGCCTCAGGCAGGTACTGGGAGTTTGCTCTCTGTTTTGAATGCCAATAAAAGAAAAGGTGGGCGATAATAAATAAGCCAAGTAGAAGTACGGTGACGAATGCTGTTGCGCGTCTCTCGCGACGTTGACAAAACGCAAGCGTAACTGAAGAATGACTAAAGCAGGCGCCGAGTGGGCCAGGCGGCGAGACCCGGCCGCCAGGTCTGGCAATTGCACTCGCTCCCGCTCTCGGGAGTCTCCTCCTCATTTCGGTTTCATTTGCACGTCGCTCTTTCTGCGCTCTTCGCTTGTTTACCCCTTTGTTTGAGTGAATCTCCGCCACCACCACTATCGCTGGTATCTGCTTGCTCGTTTTCTATCAGCTTTTGCAAGCCCAGCGGGCAGATATCGCTGGCTGATAAGCGGGCACCACTATACGTGCATTACCTATTTATAGGCCAAGTTTGTACGCCTGTTGCGTGTGTGTTTCACAAGCTCAGCGCGGTTTCTACACCTGTATTCCGCTGGCGTAATCACAGAGCAGTGCTGCCCACATTTTTTGTTGGCTTTTTGGTAGGTTTTTGAGTGTGAAGTATAAATTTTAGTGTTTTCTATGTTTACCTTCTCACTTGAAGGTGTTTGTAAGATTTAGTGACGCCATAATGTTTATATTTTATATCTATAAGAGTTATACTTAGTAACCACTGCTGAATTTTATACATTTTTAATAAATATACATTCGTATTCTTATATTTAATTATTTGGAATGCTGAACTAGTTTCGATATTATTGGGTATGTTCCTATTTTTAAGGTAGATCTACACAAAAAAATACGATTTTACGGGTCAAACCTTTACATTCTTAATGTATTGTCTTAATTTGTTTATATTTGAAGTCTAAATACAACTGAATCAGCTATGAAATTATAGTACAATTTAGCTATTTTATCGAACAACACTATAACCGACGAGCACTCTCCTACCTCTCCTCTGTCTCTTAATCTCTATTTGGTTTTTTCTCCACCTTTTTTGCTGTTTGTTGATGTAATTATATCGGAAGTGAGCAGCTCATTGCTGGGCCTAGACCCAAAAAACACTCGAATGTATTTATGCATAGATGGCGTGCAGAGAGCAGCAACAATTAAAAGGGGTCATGGGTGGTCTCGGCCAGGGCTCTTTGTGGTTTCACTTTGCAGCCAGCCAATGGGAAAGCCAGACGGGCGAAGATGCCAATTAAATTTCCACTTCAGTGTCTGCCCTTACAGGTCAGCCCAGCCAAATGAGTGAAAATTACTATCGATTTCCCATCAATGCAGCCGGGCGGCCATGAGGCTGCACACCCACGCTGGCTATTGCCATGACAGAGTGCACGGAGGTGCAGCAAATATAAATTTAGTTAATTGAAACAACTTTGCGTATATATTTACCTTGCTCGGCAGTGCCGGCTTCCGCTTTGCCGGCTGGAATGGGCGACAGCGATGCGTCAAAGGGATGCTGCTTCTGTTGGTCCTGCTCCCGCTCCACTTCCAGCTGCTCCTCCTCCTCGATGGGCGACTGCACTTTGCCGGACAGCGAGTGCTGCGGCGTGGCATCGTTGCGCTCCTGGGAGGCCAGAGCGTTGGCCAGAATCTCGCTGGCCTGCTTGTCGGTTAAATGCTGCACACGCTTGTTCTTCAGATGATGCGGAGTGTCCCTGTTGGCGATTGGGATTGAGAATTAGTTTCTGCTGGGACCATAATGGGGAAATAATTAAGCTTACCTTCTGTGCAATTTGGGTGGCCGCTTGTAGAAGTCATCGTCCTCGCCCTCCACCTGAAAGCCCACGCGGCGATCGGATTCCTGTCGTAGGGATATTTGTTAGATTTTAAGCCTTTATAATCCATAACTTTGTAACTTACAAATTCATCTTCCTGCTCATCATCGTCCTGAGTCTCTTCGGCGGCGGAAGTAGTCGCCACAGCGGCTGTTAGTTCAGCAACAACCGCTGCCGTGGCTGCCTTTACGTTGTTGGATGCCGCCTCCGAAGCACCCTGTATGGTTGCTGGAGCTGCTGTCGTTGTCGTTGGTGTAACAACACCCACCACGGCTGGTTGCTTGGCGTTTACACCAACAGCTGGTTGCTGAACGGGCTGGGGTTGCTGTTGGTGATTGTTCACCAGAGTTCGGGTTTCGGTTGGTGCCTCGGCTATTCTGGTTCCGTTCTAGGGAGGAATGGGGAAATTTTAAGGTATTTCACAGATACTTTACAAGAGATACATTTGTATCTTTGACTGGATTGCGTGTCTAATTTACCAGAAGTGTAAGTAAAATCATGCAAGGTGTCATGTCGAATATCTTATAGAATTAAATATTTTAAATATAATTAAAAAACGGGTTGTCGTTAAAAGAAAACATTTAAAAATTGTTTTAAAATAAGAAGGAAAAAAAAGGGAAATTATCAGATTTACTCGGGATGTGACAAATAGCTAGTTTAAAATATAGAGTATCTTTAATATTTCTAAAAACCTATAAATTTAGCCCCTGAAACCATAAAATAAAAGATTTTCCTCTTCATAGAACCCTTTCCCAGTTAGATCTGCTAAAATTTGTCAAGTTTGCTTAACTCTAGTATTAGTATTGAGCCAAAGAAGCACAACAAAGACATAGGCAAGCGTATATATATATATTTTTTCATGGGAGTGGCTTCCACTCCACCTTCACCGCCACCTTCACCTAGCGATGGAAACACAGAAGAAGCATGGCATTGGGATCGCCTCCACTCACCTCCTCCGGCAAGGCCACCAGGTTGGCGTGCTCCTCGTGCCGGCTGCGCTCCACCTTCAGCTTCTGGGCCTTGGCCTTGAGATCCTTGGGATGCGGCGTATTCTGGCGCACGAAGGGCGTGTCCTTCTCCTGGCTGGCATCCTCCGAGAACTTGACCACGGTGCGCGATGGCTCGCGCTCCTCGAACGGCTCCGAATCAGACTCCAGATCGCGGGCTATTTTCGGGTTAAAATCAAAAGGAGTTCCATTAGCAAAGGAATCGAAAGGAGAGAGGATAGCGTAGATGGGTTTGAAATGGTCTCAGTTGTCAGGAACTGCATGCTCATGCTCAGCACAAACACTTACTACTACAATATATATATGAGATATATGTATGTAAACAAGGCTATTTATTATATACAAACACAGATTTATATTCAAAACGCCTAATGGTCTACGGTTTCGCTTCGGTTTTTGCAAAAATCAATAAATAAACCGCCTATTAAAAGCCCCGAAAGCGAACCACTATTTTTGGGCGCCGCGTCCCGTAAACATTCTGGCCTGCTGCTGGTCTGCTGGGCCCGGCGGTGTGGTCCACTTGCTAATCCATCAGCCGCTTATGAGAAGTGTGTGCGCGAGGCCCGTAAATATTTCGCACTGCGCGTGTAAACAACATAAAAGTTGCAGCATGTGGGGGCAATCAGTGGGCCCAGGGTCCCCATCCCCCTGGCCAATCAATCTATCTACGCAGCAATTGCAGGCGGTGCTGATGGGTGGCGGTTACAGCGATAAACAAATGCAAATCGCCGGGAGGAAGTGCTGCCCCAAGTAGCTGCATCCACAATTGCCGAATGTCCGGCGCAGAACAGTCGTAACTTACAATCGTTACCGATTTAAGCCAGCGGGGCGTCTCCGAGGTCTAGGAAACTCTAGGCATTCGCCCGGGGTCAGCCGAGATGAAGATTTATGCAAATGGAATAAACTGGCGGTCGGCCGGACGACTTGTAAAAATAATAATAACAACGCAGCCAAGTCGTGGGGTGCTGTCAAATTTATTTCCTCTTGTTTTCTTGGCGCTCCCTTGGTCGCCCCATGAATTTGGCTTTAATTGGATAATTTGAACGCTGCTTACACGGCTCTAAAATATTATGGAGACGAAACAATGAGCAGACCCCGGCCCCGTCCGTAGCTATTTGATCTTGAAACTATTCACACATTTGTCTAAATTGGCTGAGCTATGTGTATGCTGCTTTGTGTACACTTAATCCGTCATTGACCATTGATCGGTTGCGAAATGATAACTCAAACACGTCGCGCAGTTGTTTCTCCAAATGGACTGATGATATAATCTATTTATAGGCAAAACCAAGAGGCCAAAACTAGTTTTGGAAGCCAAATAACAGTTACAATATATATCTGCTTATACATTCATTTCGATTGGGAAGCAACTACGCCACAGATCTGCGAATAGAGCAGCAACCACAACATCATCATCTCCAGCAACGAGACAAATACAGGTTGAATCCGGCGGCGGGCACTCACTCAATCAGCGAATGTCGCACAGTGGAGACCAAGGAAAAGAGATGCGGCAGTTAAACAAAAAAAACAAACTACAAACTCATAAGCTATGTGGACTTAATGAGAATCTAATAAAATAGGGATTTTTGGGAGGCTCAATCTGACACCAAAAGGTTTTATCAAGAGTCTACACAAGACAAACAAAATTCTTTATAAAATTAATTAAAGCAAAGGTAAAACTATAGAATATACCTGCTGTATTATACAAACATGATATTTAGAAATATTTTTAGATGGATGAATAACCAAATGTAAACTAAATGTAAACTAAATCTTTCCAAGTCTAATAATAAATAACTAGCTCTCTATGACTCCTCTTTGAATTTGCCATTCTTTTCTTTTCCATTTGAATGCTTCATAAAAATTTCTCTGTAATTTGCATGACGTTAAGCTGATTAATCATGAATCCCAGTATAAGGTAAACCGAAAGATTTAATTTAAGAAGAAAGTCAAGTTAAAATAAATAGATGAACATTTGGAGTAAGGCCTTACCCAGTGACTGGAACTAACAAGGACTTTAACTATACCAACTCCTACTGGTTTCTTGGTGCCAGGCTCCACTGTAGCCCCCTGTGACAGGCCATTAATCAACCGTTAGTTTTGGTAGCACACACACACACATCGAAGCGAGTCAGGCGATTAATATTATTAACCGAAAGCAGCGTCATACACCTAATTACAACGCTAGGCGGCGATCTTGCCCCACTTTCAAACTGCTGCGGCTGTCACGCCCCTTCTCCACTATGACGTCACAAGCGTTGACATCACTCAAGTGCCCCGTAATGGGAGTAATATGTGCGCGTCAGGCTTGGAAAATAAATGGAAATGGATCTTGGCATTTCCCTGCAACAGCAACAAACAAATCGTTTGTGCGTCTGGGGGCCGCTTTGATCTGGCATGCTGCCACTGGCAGCCGCATTTGGATTCCCGATACCAATCACTGGCCATTCTATTCCATTCCCCCAAGTGGGGCTCCCTATTCCTCATTCGGTGGGTGGTGTGGGGAACACGCATAAAACGGCACTGATCTGCGATGGGAAACACGCATGGGAATGGAATATAAACACAAAATAATAACATAATCAAATCAAACAAGCCAAGTCGAACACATATCCACAATTTATCAGGCATCGCAAATACATTTGCACGAACATACATATGTATATGGTATTTGTTGAAGTGTATTCTTGTTTCTCAGCCAGCCAACGCCCGGAGACGTGAGACACACAGATAAAACAACTTGTTGTCATGACGTCATTGGTAAACCGGTTAATGTTTTCGTTTCGAACACCCAAAACTTAAAAGCAAAACAGGCATTGTCAATGTCTAACAGACTGGCTTTTGGGCCAGGCCAAGAGATGCGTTTTAAAGCCAAGAAGTTTGATGATAGCATCTTCTAAGAACTCCAGAGAGGAGAATGTAGAATGGAGTCTATTTGTGGTTAAATGTCAACGGGAAACGGTTGCAACAAAAATAAAAAAAAATAAAGTTAATTGAAATTTATTTAATGGATCTTTTTGGGTTCTGATATATATGGGTTTTATTATTAAAGGAAACTATACTCAGTATTTATTTTCGGAAGAAAAATAATCAACGAAATTATACTTGGGAATTTTAATTTAAAAGCATAACCTACTCGATCTTCGTACTTTTCTTTACTTTCCACTCAGGGAATTCATCTTTTATATATTCTTTTTCTTTTGTTAACAAAGTATATAAAGTTCATATGTATTTATTTATATTATTTATTCGTCTAATCATTATTATATTTAATACTATATATTCTTCATAACAAAGCGAACATGCAAATGTTGAGGCGTTCATGCTATGAGACGGCGGCAAGCCATTACAGTAGAGTTAAACTCAAATGAATCAAATTTCCATGATTTTGGGATCTGGCAGTGTCAAGTCCCGGCGAGAACTAGTGGTTCGTGAAACCAAATCGAGCAACTCTACTATATAGGTCTGCTTTTTAGCTGTACAAGGCGTGATGGCGTGTGTTTTTGTTATTGATACTGACAAAGAAGGTAATACTCAACGCAAACCTTTCTGCTGATAACTGAAGAATTCCGTCGAATCGAATTTTTCGCTCGATCTATAAAGCGTCATGGGTGGATAGTCTTTGAATGGGGAATGAACATATAAAAAAGGGTGATAAGGGCGGGGGTGCAATGGTCGTAGGAGCGCGTGACGTGGCAGAATGCAAAGAAAATAATGGAAATAATGGAAATCAGTATGAAATCAGTATTGGAAACGGTGCCCTTGCCGAAGCAGAATATAGTTTTAGTCACATTTAATAGGTGGAAACTTGCTTGGAGGAGAAAAACATTGAATATATAATTGAAAAATCTTGCCAGTTTTGTGTGTATATATTTTTTTCCACCCAAAGATAGTGAAAACAAAACTCTGCTCACTTGTTGGCGATGTTTGCTCACTTGGCTCACTTACGAGGCTTATCTTATCGCGGAAATGCGAGCATAGATTCAAGATATTGCACAACGATAGGAACACCAGGAGGAGGAGTGGGAGGAGGAGCAGGGCTGGTGGAATCTATGTCAGGTGCAGATAAGGCCGCATAACTTGGCCAAATTCGGCTCGCCCCAGCGAGCAATCAGCGCCAACTGTGGAGCAACCTTTAACCACTGGGCAAAACCCCTCAATGACTCATCCACACACTCACCTGGTGTAATGGGCTGGTATTCCTGCTGGGGCAGCAGGTAACAGGACAGCACCTGCTCGCCCGTCTCCGCATCCACGTCCGGCTGGAAGGTGAGCAGCGGCTGCGACTGATTCTCCGACAGCCACACGGCCTTCAGCTGCAGATTCACCAGAGAGTAGGGCAGATACAGCAGCTGATTCCCGCTCACGTCGAGCACATGGAGAACGGTGCAGTTGCCCAGCTCTGGGGGCAGCTTCTTCAGCTTGTTGTCCCGCAGACTGAGCACGCCCAGATTAGAGCACTGACCAATCTCCAGGGGCAGGTACTCCAGGGCGTTGCGATCCACGTTCAGATTGCTCAGCTTGGACATCTGCCCAATGGAGGCTGGCAGCTCGGACAGGAAGTTCTCTGTGAGTATCAGCTCCTGCATGTTCTCGCAGCTACAAGGAAGGTAGAAAGTTTGTATTAATTGGATGAATTTGAATAATATTTAATAAGAAACTCACTTTCCCAGCGTATCGTTCAACCGTTGCAAGCGATTCTGGTCCAGCTTCAGGATGGTCAGCCGGCTCAGCTTGGCAATGCCATCGGGCAGGGTCTCCAGCAGATTCTGTGCCAGATCCAGATCCGTGAGGCTAACCAGCCCGCTTATCTCGCTGGGCAGCTCCTCCAGCCGATTCTCGGACACATCGAGGTAGGTCAGTTTGGTCAACAGCCCCAGCTCCGGCGGTAGACGCTGCAGCTGGTTGTGATCCAGCCAGAGCTCGTGCAGGCCCGGCAGGTAGCCCAGGTAGGGAGGCAGGTCCTCGATCTCATTGTCGCCCAAATCCAAGCGCTTCAGCTTCGTCAGCTGGCTTATCGTCTCCGGCAGATGCTTGAGCAGATTCTCGCGCAGCTCCAGAGACTCCAGCTGCGTGAGGCTGCCAAAGTCCGCCGGCAGTGTGGTGAGCGACATGTCGTTGAGGCCCAGAATGGTCAGGTTCTTCAGCTGCGAGAAGCCCGAGGGCAGCTTGGGTATCGGATTCGAGCTGAAGTCGGCCACCTGCAAGCTCTGCAGATGCTTGATGTCGTCGGGAATGTCGGGTATGTCTGCGGAAGGGAGATGAAGAGAGAACACATTGTTTACTCATTATTGCTTCAAAATGCTGTTCATAAGGGATTTTCAGTGAGCCAGGCTCGGTTGGTTATCGGGTTACACAATTCTATCTGCTCGCCTGATTGACTTGCTCACGCATGAGTTGCTCCAGTGGGCCGTCGCGTTAATATATTAATAAATCCGCTATAAATATTCCATGAGACCCACACTCACCGAGCGGTACAGATTTCCGCATATGGCCTTGTCATTGTCTATCAGAGTCGGGTTTAAAGCGCCAGATATCCTGCAGTATCGATGGGACACAACTATTAACTCGCCTTTGGCCATGGCTTTTGTTATTATTTTGTTTTTTTCTCGCTGATGGAGCGAGACGAAGCGTAAAATGACAAACGAAACTTGTTGATCGAATAAATTTCGAGCTGCCAAAGCGGAAACGCGCACGCAAAGGACTCGGAAAAACCCAGGCTGTGTGTGTGTGTGTGTTTACCACCACGCCCACAAAGCTTTTCCACGAGAGCCTCGCATGAAAACCACGAAACTGCCAGCACAGCCAGCAATATGACAGGTGGCCGTAGCTGGGGGGAGGAGCCTCAATCCTTTACAACACTGTTTAAATTGACCCAGTTACAAGGGGCGAAAAAACCGCCCCAACCACCCCCCCGGCAAAACAAAACATCGCCATCGGACAGGTCAACGTGGGGTGACTTGTGTCCCGTGTGTGTGCATTCAATCCAACTAATACGACACGTGGGACCCGCAACGCGAACTCGCTACGACAGCCACAACAGAGAGGAAGAGGGTCCAGTGACACGACTATGAGATACCCAGTAAATGAAGCCTTAACCGTAACAAGATTTTCTTGTTTCATCAAAACTTTGAAACTGCAGAAACTTCGATGGGAAACGGAAACAAAGAAACGTCTCAGATCGACACTCTTTTATGCAGTTTTCGCTCTCTTGAAACGACTTTTTTCTGTATTCCTCTCTCAGTAACTCTCTGCCAAGCAGTGACATCAAGGCAGTAGCGAACGAGAGAGTTTCGTTTCAGTTTCGCTCTTCAAAGAGTCCAAAAAAGATAATCCAAATTAATTATTTACCCAGGCCAATTCTATATAAACCCAAGTTCCTTTCCCCAACTATTTGCTAGTTCTAGAAACCATAGAGTTTAATATTCATTGAGTTCAAATTCAATATACCCCTTTTATTCTAGCAATGGGTATGAAAACACAGGGAAATGGTAGGTAGGTGGCTTGTTGAGTGGCACGGAAACGAGTGGGATATTTGGGGTACCGGGCGAAACCGGAGGCAGGACATGCTCGAGCTGTGGGGACACAATGGATGCGACTGTGGCCTCGGGGCAATCAGCGGATGTGGCCAGTCATAGACCCCCGTTTTCTGCTGCTGTGCTGCTGGGAATGTCACCATTTGTGGCAGGTCGCCGATAAGCCATTTATTTGCAACCGCATTCATACGGACACGAAGAGCTGCAGCAGCCTTTAATTAAAAAAAAAAATTATATAAAAATACATATCAAGCGACATTTATTTTGTGTGTCTGCCTGGCATTGTGTGCAGTGGCAGTGTCAGACCTTGTTCATGGCCTTGAATGGGGCTGGCTGGCTGGTCAATTATAGAAACTACAGTTGAGGGTCTACAACTTGAAACAGCTTTTGTTTTAAAACTAAATTGAAAACTTAAAAAACAAGAGTAAAGTCAAAGGTATAATATGGGTTAAGCAGGACTAAACATTCTGAATTTGTGGCTAAAAAGTTTAAGCCGCACTTTAGTTTTGGGAAAGCTGCAGAAAATTGAATTTGGTTGCATCACGATGATCCTTTTCCCCGCATCCTCTAGTGCTCTTTGAACTCAAGAAGCCTAAAAGCTTTTTAGCAGCCACACAACACATCCGTCAATCCGTCAAGCAAAACACTCAAAATTGGATCCCGCCAGTTGCAGACAAATGGACGCAGCAAGGCGCTTTTCCACCTACCTCCTGCGTGGCTCCCCCCCCATTTTTCCCCACTCACACAGCGGCAATTGGAAACATATGGCAGGCCCACACACACACACCAGCTCGGCACACCACAAGATGCTCAGCTGTGCGGCACAGTTGGCGGTCATTAGATGAACGCCGGTGACAAACAATTCGTTGACCTCTAACACACACACATACATACCCTTGGGGAAAATTGGGGCAGTTGGGAAACTCATTTGGAGACGGGAAATTAGAGGAAATGCCGGGCGTGCCCAGAACACTGTTGGGAAAGCGCCCAAATGGGCCTCCGAGCGGAATTGTAATCAATTTGTGCAATTATGCAACATAGGCGCGGCAAATAAAAGAAATTCCCCATAAAAAAATAAATGTCTTCAATTTGTTTATCATATTTTGTCGTTATGAGGTGAATTATGGGCTCCAAAAATAACCGAAAGATGTATGAATCGGGAACAATGCGGCAGCGTTTTTCTTTTGCATTTTATAGCGCTTTTATATCACAGCGACCACCAGACAAGATCAATGATGAAGAACTGTGCCAAAAAAGCCAAGACCCCAGGCATCAAAAATACAGAAAGCCAAGCGAAACGTCAGCAGACGACACCGCCAAAGGGGGCGTGTCCCGCGGGAGGGTGAAAATCTGGCATATGAAAATTCTTTTCAATGTCATTGAACGAAGAACAATTTTAAGAGCACGCCGCTGTGAAATGTGAAATGATTTGTCAGTAAAGGCGACCCAGACGGAGCAGATGGGCCTAGCCAGATATGTATGAAAGGGGTGAATGGGGGGCCTACAATCGAGGTCACCGCCATACATCTTCCTCAATGCAGGCACTGCACTTAATGAAGATGATGTCGAGGATGCATATTTCACTAGAGCTCGAGAGTGAAGCAACGGGGAAATGGGGAAAATGGAAATGGAAATGGGAGGAAAAGAGCCTTTCAATTTGCCTTGGATCGAAAGAGAATCGTCCGATTCAATGGCTCGGTTACGTTTTAATCCCCTGCACTCGGCATCCGTTATGAGTTGCCATGGCACGTTGCCATTTCGCTTATTGCCGCCGCCTGCATCCAAAATGATGAAAAGGCTTCAGATACGATGGCCCTGCAGGAGCTGGAGCATGGGGTGTGGTGCCGTTGTCACCGCCAGCCATCTCCCCTGCAATTTTATGGCTGCCATTGCTGGCAGAAAATCCCTAAGCGTCAACAGGGAAAATGGCTTTCCGCCACCAGCGTTCTTCACTCGTTCAACCTGAGCGCCGCCTCTAGTGGCAGAGACAAGGCTAAAAGCAGCTGCCACTCCTGCAAACAAGTGCTGGCAAGGTAGCTTTACGATTTCTAGCCACATTTATATGGATAAGTAAATTTTAAAGATGTAAAACAAATAAGAAACCTATCACTATTTTTGTTAATAAATTAAAATGGTTGAATTTTTATGTTGTTTAGACAATTGCAACATTTTAAAGTTACATTTACATGATCAATTATCTTTATTATTAAGGCGAAGAACGTCCAGAAAAGTTCAAAAAGATACAAATTTGTATCTATAAAGATAAGACTTTTAAGAACAACATTAAGTTTGATTTATCTCTGTTTTAATTAATAAACAAATTGAATATCTAGCTAAATTCTGTAATCTCCAGATAACATCACTCTCAGGTGCCCCCCTGGGATGATTGCCACATCTTCTGATGCTGTTGTTGTTGCACTGAGCCGGGGCTGAGCTTAGATGAGAACGGCAGGAGAGAGATTGTGCTGGTGGAGGGCTGTGCCCAGATTGTGATAAGTAAATGACTCTTAATTGTGGCGACCGAGATGCGACTATAATGATGATGATGATGATGACAGCGATTTGAGAGAGCAACAGGTGACTGCCTGTAAAGTGCATTAAAACCCAGTGACTCTGCTTGACTATAACATTTAAGATATTCAATTAGCAGGCAAACAAGGCCCTTGAATTGTAGGAGATCTTTTGCCAGATTTAATGTCTATCATGTGCTCGTTGTCGTTAACCCAACGAGCAACAGGTTTAGTTTAAGACCCACAAGAGACGAGCACAGATGCGACGACCGTTGGAGCAATCTCACTGGAAATGGGGAACTGAGTACACACCACAGCTGCAATTGACATTCTAAGCTTGAGAAAAAGTTTTCCCAGCCAAACCCAATTATTTGGCCATCAATTTTCCAAAGAAGATTCTCATTAAATCAAAATCCGGACATGGCCCTGGGACATCTGTGTCACTTGGCTGCAGGAACTTAAACCGGAAGCACATCATATCACTTAACTTGTGTAGAATATTTTCCACTGCTTGGCGAAAACATTGATACATTATTGTGTATTCCCCTTCAGCAAGTTCAAGTTTTGTTTGCCACATTTATGTTTGTTGTTCTTCTATTCGTTGAACATCAATTCGTTTCAGCCAAATGCCAACTGCCTGTTGCCAAGTCGAGAGGATTCACTTTTGATTTGTTGTTTGTACAAGCTCGTTGGATTGCTGCCTGCCTGCGGGCCGAGTAGTTTTTAATTGCTCACCCCCGTCCGAGTGACGTCAATTGGGGGGCTCCAGCGAGACCGACCGACCGACAAGATCGAAATATATAAGGGGGAAAAGATCGAGCAGAGGGCAGAGCATCGGGAATATATAGATTGAATAAAATTACCCGACGTGAGAAGAAATGATTTTTCAATTTGCGCTGATTTTTCCACCCCTGACATTTTGATTTAGTTTTTGTTTAATGCTATTAATTATACAATTCTTCTCCGTGCATCTGTCTGTCTGTCTGCCAGTCTTCTTCTCGCTTTTTGTTTGTTTGTTCAGAGAGTACATTGAAAATGTTCTCATGATGGTTTGGCTTTTGGCTCTGGTCAATTGCTGTGTTCGTTCGGGGAACTTCCTACAAAGTCATGGACACTAATGGCCTGTTCCGAGACCACGACAAAGCTTGGATTCTTTGATTTTTGTCTTTGTTCTCGCTGCCCCCGATTCATCTTCCTCCTTCGCATCTCTCTTTCACTAAGTCTTTCGCTCTGCAGTTGAAAAAATTAAGAACTACATTTGATTTTGTTAAAAAAACAATTTATTTTTGAATAGATTAAAATAAAAGATGGGAAATTCAGGTTAGATACAGTGGGGAGCAAAAGTGATTCCACGATCAACATTTTCATGTTTGACCGCTCATAAAAATTAAACGAATAAAGTAAATGACATAAACTTTTTTTTT
>VNJU01001416.1:0-24304 GCA_008042675.1 Drosophila seguyi | reverse complement strand
GATCTGTGCGGTAGAAGGTATACCCTCTTATATGGAAGTTATATCTCCCTGTGAGGTGCGTTTCAACAAGCAGCATGGCGTCTATGTCTTTAGGTCTTTATTTTTAGGAATTTAGTTATTGAGTTAGAATTGAGTCATTTCAAGTTTATGCCGTGAGATGCCGTTGGCATTCCACATGGATATACGAAGGTTCGACATTGATTATTTGGACTGTTGTGCTACAAGCAACTGAATCACCATATTCCGGTTCTGAACAAGGGTTTGCATAGTTGTTTTCATGAATGACATAAGTTCCATCATACTTTGTTGCATAGTAAACATAATGGTTTCCAAATTACTTTGCGGCTGCCCTGGTGTCTGCTGAGCGTGTTCTGGGTGTGGCTGGAGAGGGTTTTCATTTAATTTAATTGTAATTCCTTCATTGATTTTAGGCTTTTAATTTTGAACATGTTGGGTTTACATATATTAGTTTGCTTATTTTATTAATTTTGTTGCTTTTCTAATGGACAACACATTACATTTGTATCAGTAAAAACGAAAACATTTTAAAGAGGTACATTTCGAAAATATAAACTTAAAAATTAGTAACATACATTTGAGGATTTACATACATATAGTTTTGTGGTTTCTGTGAAAGGCATTTGGCATTATGCGCGTGGCCAACGATTACAAATATTCTGAATTATATGTAGGTAAGCAATAGGAATACTCTAACATAAGGGCTCATAACAATAACAAAAATTTCATTTATCGGCGAAAAGGAATAGGTATTGAGATTTTATGTCTATCTCTCCGCAATCGTACAAATAGACATGCACCTGTACACATGTCGTTTTTAGTGTGCGTTTGCTTAGTTGTAGTTGGTAGTTGATTAAAGATCAAAATTGAGTAGAAAACCGATTTAAGAATGTATTTTATCTTTACAATTCAGTCTGAAAGGCATAGTTTACATGTTTTATATCACCTATTTTGAAAATGTACTGTTTGCATCTTGCTTGTTTATCTCTAAAATTGTGTAATCAAATTTAATGATATATCAACGTTCCTTTAGGTCTTTAAGTTTAACCACTTGTTAATGGTATTAAATACAATTTAATTTAATACAAGTACGGAAAAGTTGCTGTAAATTTCGTTGCATTAAGTGGAGAATAAATATTTTTGTAAACCTAAATTTGGTACCCAAATACACTTTATGTTTAATTTCGCTTTCGATATTTGGTTCAGTATCATTTATATATATCTTGTGAATATTGATTACGTTTCGCTGCGACAGTATATCCAAATTTGTGTGCTTTTCGGTATGTGGTTGATTCTTTGTTTATCATTTTGCTCCAGAAGCTTATTCATCATCCGAGAAATCTGAACTTTCGCTTAAATCACTTGAGAATATCTCAAGCCAATGGTAGTCCCGCCTGTCAACATAGTCCCACAGAT
Source organism: Drosophila seguyi (assembly GCA_008042675.1). Lineage (NCBI taxonomy): Eukaryota > Metazoa > Arthropoda > Insecta > Diptera > Drosophilidae > Drosophila > Drosophila seguyi. The sequence goes on along the minus strand of VNJU01001416.1, from coordinate 22,870 downwards.
AAATCTAGAAAATATATAACAGCAATAATATTCCGTGGTTTTTGATTAAGGATATTATATTGCACTCAACAGACAGTTGAGTTTAATATATATAAAAAAAAACATTTTCTTTTTAAGAAAATAAAGTAAAAAATCAAAATATTACGTCAATGAATACAAGCATATGTATATAGACTTACATCAAGTAGGTCGATTATTTCATTCTGGCTCTGTAGCTTTCGAGTACGCTTCGGCAATCCCACATCGACAATGTCTCCATTGGGCAATGCATGCTTATAGAAGCATTTGTTACCAAAGGGACACTTGCCCTCGCCTTTTTTGAAATATTTGCAGTCCTTAGCTCCTAAGGCAACGCGATAATCATTAAGAAGTTTGTCCTTTTCCTCCTTGGTCTCCACCCAAAATGCACTGGGACAGACAAAGTCGGAGCAAACGCGGCATTCGGGACAAGCTCTAAAAAATAATAAAAGTAGCTATATAAACTTACGAAACAAAAAATATTAAGTGAACTTCTTCGCGGAAGTCAAGCTGAAGAAATATCGGAATTAAAAAGTCTTTAATAGGGATTTTCCAGAGCTTTGCCAAAAAGTTAATAGACTCCATTGTCCTAAAGGGATACGCCACCTTGAAAGTCTCTTAAAATCTTGTTATTTTTTAAAGAATTTATGGAAGAATTTAATACAACTTTTTTTTGGTGTATTTAACTCTTGTAAATAAACAAAACATTTATGAAATGTTTGCAAAGTTGCATGAATTTGGCTTTAATTTTCATTGGTATCTTTCAACCTTACCGCGAATTAATATTAAATATAACTTTTATATCAATATTTCATTGCAGATAAGGGCTCTGTGTAATTTCGAAGTCACTTACCGCGTTATTTTATGCTCAAATTGTTTAGCCTGACGCCACGTGCGAATGCATTCCAGGCAGAAAATGTGGTTGCAATTGGGCAGGATTCCGAATCGCTTTTCGCGACCAGCTTTCTCCATGATCGTGTCGAAGCAAATACCGCACGTCTTGTCCTTGGATCTGGCAATGGCGAATGAGAGCTCCATCGCCTGCTCGTGTTGCTGCAGGCACTCGCGGTTGTGCTTCTTACGCTGAGCTTGATCCGTGGGATGGAGGCAATATTGGTCGCACATTTCGCACAGCTCCATGTGAATGCGGTACGGGCAATGCTCTCCCCAGACGCACGGGCTCTCGTATGGACAGACCTCGTCCAAGGAAGCGGGTTTGATCAAAGTAAAGTCCCGTTTGCTGTTGGGGGCCGATGGCCCCCCTACAACTTCGGCCCAGGAGACGACGGGATGAAACTCTACAATGCCCGAAGCGGCCTCAACGTCCGTTTCCGCCTCCGCCTCTGACAACTCGCTCTGTTCCCTTGCAGGAGGAATTCTCTTTTGGCTGGGCACAAACACTGGTGCGTTCACCCAGTTTCGCTGCTGGCTGAGGGTGCTGCTGATGCTATGGCTACAGCTGGTGCTGGGACGTGGGCTCTCTGGAGGGACAACCTCGGCACGCTGCTCCTCACATTCCGGACGGCCGCGACTTAGGTCGTGGGAGAAGCGGCAAAGCTCCCCGAAGCGACAAATACCCCGCACGTAGTAGCGGCAAATGGTCTGACTCCGGCCAAGGGCCATGCCGCTGTTGGCTGGATCGCTGCTTCCGACGGCACTCATTTTGCTATACAATGGCAAAAAGGTTTGATTTTACAAATCTGACAACTCTCAACGATGACCTAAAAATACAAGCCAATGTTTTTTATTAGCTTAGTCTGGAATCTCCTCGGAAAGGGTGCCTTAATTTTTGTTCCTGCATTCTGTTTTATATATATGTATGTACATATGTATGTTCACTTGTGCGTACTTACCCTCAGACAGCGTACATGTACATACATATTTGCCTACAGACACAACTGCGTTCATACGCATTGGTGTACAAACATAACCATTGCGTTCTATGGAAATTACAGAAGTAAGCCAGCATGGAATACATATAAAAGAAGGCTTTGCATTACTTTGTTCTAAGCATCTTCGTTGAATTTTTGAAAGTCAGTAAGTCTGTACATACATATGTATGTTCAGATATACATATGTACATTGTTATAGGCGATGTAAGGATTGATGTTCTTGGGTATCAAGAAAGCCCCATGAACCGTAATCAAATTTCACTATTCTTATTGGGTGGCTTAACGACGATTACTTAATGCCTAAGCTTTTTCCCCAAAGCACTTACAAATTTTTCGGATCGTCGTTTTATGCTCTCACATTCACAATCTTTTTTTTCTCTTGTATAGTGTGACCAAAGTGGGCCACAATGAAAATCAAACACATAACAAACCGTTAAAATCAATAAATATCGTGATGTTATTGATAAGCAGCGGTACGGAGATGCTTAAATGTTTGCGGGCACAAAATGAAATAATTTTTTCTGGAGTGTGACCGCTCTTAAAACTAGTTCTACGACATTTGTTACGGGGGGTGCTATAGCGAAATATCAAGTTAGCTTAAAAAATTTAAAACCACACATTTGAATAATTTTCAGGTATACGAGTTATATTGAATCTTGATATTATCCGATATCAGAAAAATATAACGCATTTATTTAAGAATAAGTGTTATTTTTTTAATCAAAATGTATTAATAAAAATAAAAATAAATAAAAAAATAAACAAAAATTAAATACGTTTCCTTTCGCCTCTCAAGGGAAATGAAAAATTATAAGAATTAACTAAGAGGTCAACAACGAAGTTGTTAGACCATTGGGTATATTAAAATTTTTCACACTTGAGCCGCTCGCTGCACTCCAACCTTCCTACTGCAAGAAGAAATTGGCCGAAGGTGGAAGAAAGGGCTACAGCGAATCCCAATGTAGCTCTCTGCTGATGGATCTGCCAGATACTTGGTTGGCAGATGTTTTAATAATTCTATCGCTGAAAGAAGCCAGACGCTTCGAGTTTTAATTTAATGTAGTTCAAATTTGAAGCTTCCGCTTATTTTTCATTTTGAGCTTCCTCTTATTTTTATTAATTTAGCTTCAGTGGACAAGGCCTCCTGGGGATACCACTCTAAAAAACACGCGCCGTTTCTCTAGGGTGGTGTGGAAAGACACATATTTTTCAGTATTTTGTGAGCTCAAGCGTGAGAAAAGGTCAGATAAGAGAGTCTGGCGCACCTTCGGCTTCTATTTTGCAAGTCTACAGAAACATAGCAACGTCGAGTATGTATCATTTTCATTATTCTAAATATTTTATATAATTTTCGTTTTTATTTTTGAATGATGACTTTGTCATCAACATGATCTGCTCATGTAAGTGAATATATGTATTTTTAACGTAATTTTAATAGGTTTTACATTTATATTTACGACTTTTTTAAATCGTTATTTTTTTTTTTAGATATTATTTCAACAAGTATTTAGTCTTTGACGTTTACTAAAATGATTAATTAAAATATTAAAAATTTATTCCGTAATAAGTAGACTAAAATAAAAAATTTGCATAAATTTAACAGACAGGGACTTATTTTGAAATTAATAGAATAAAATTAATGGAAATCACTTTTTTTAAAGGAATGTAATAAATACAATATAAAGAATGGAACATAATAAGAAATGAATTAGATTTGAATAATAATAATTATGAACCAATTAGGTTAGGTTAGGTTTAGGGCGGTGACAGTCGGCTCAAAGGGCGGTCGACTTGTGATGCCGCGTAGGCTTAGATCCCCCGTCCGCTACAGGTTCTCATGGGCCGATGACCAATCCTAAGTTAGAGAGGACCAACCCGATCCCTGGATGAAACGGGTTATCTGCCTCGGTGATGCCTCGCTTAGCTCGGCGAGATCCACAAGGGTGAATGAGCCCAGGTACTGCAGTCTTCGTCTGCTTAGGGCTGTACAGTGGCGGAGGAGGTGAGGAACTGTCTCTTCCTCCTCCTCATCCCTACAGTTTCTACAAAAATCGTTATGGTGCACCAACAGCCTGGACGCATGAGTTCCAAGTAGCCAGAGACCAGTGAGAGCCCTAACGACAAGGGCGCACCTTTCCCTGCTTAAAGACAGTAGCTCCTTGGAGCGCTTCGCTGATCGGCGTGGCCAGATCATTCTAGCGTGGCGGCAAGAGATTAGGTTTTCCCATTTCCTGTCCGCGAGGAGACGAAAGTGTTCCCTACAAAGTAGTCTGCTAGTGGCCATGGGCATGTCAACTAGCTCCCTCTCCGGCTGAAGAGGCGTGGTTGTACCCTACCGGGCCAGCTCATCGGCAGCGCAGTTGCCCTCGATGTCCCTATGTCCTGGGACCCAGATGAGGTGTAGGTCGTACTGCTCCGCCATCTCGTGAAGAGATCTGCGGCAGTCGTTGATAGTCTTCGAGTTAGAAGAGATGGATACTAGTGATTTCAGGGCAGCCTGACTGTCAGAGAAAATGCAAAGGGGAGCTCTGCCACATTCCATAGGAGAGGGAAGAGGACTCCGCCCTGGGGTGTACCTCTATTGACTTGTCTGGAGATAGTTGACCCCCCCAGTGTTGTCTCCAACGTTCTGCTGCGCAAGATCCGGTCAATGAGACCCACAAAGTGTTGATCAATCCCCAGCTTAGTCAATGCCGTCGTAATTGAGCTCGGGAGAACGACGAGTGTGAACTCCTTTTCGTGGAGCAATTTTTCTATGATAGTAGTAAGCGTGTGAAGTGCTGTCTCTGTTGATCTGCCCCTCCTATACGCGTGTTGTGATCCTGATAAGAATGAGTGGGGAATGTTAGTTCTAAGATCCAGACTAATGAGTCTCTTCAGCGTCTTGAGTAGAAACGAGGAGAGGCTTATCGGCCTGTAGTCCTTAGGCGTGCAATGCGATGGCTTGCCTGCCTTGGGGATGAATACAACTTTCGAGCGGAGCCAACCATTTGGAATGACCCCTGTGTCGAGAATAATCGAGAAGATCAGTCGAAGCCAGGACGTGGATAGCTCTTCTGCGTAGTTAAGCTGAGCAGGTATTATGCGGTCCACCCCTGGGGATTTATAAGGGCTGAAGCTGTTAACTATCCATTTGATGTTCCTATCAGTATGAAGGTATGCCATTTCAGACTGACCCCGCCGTGTAAGGGGGTTTGGTGGGCTGCTTTGAAAGGAGCTAGCGGGGAAGTCAGCATCCAGGGGAACCCCAAGGGTTTCCTCGCTGGAGGTCGTCCAACTTCCGTCAGGACGCTTGACGAAGCCCGGGTTGGAGGGCGTCGTCGAGAGGACCTTCCGCAGCCTAGACAGTCCTGGATTCCTCAGAGTAGTCCTGGATTCCTGAGCAAAAGTCGGACCAGGCCCTTCTTTTGGCCTTTCTTAGTTCCCTTTTGTATAGGGACAGGTTAGTCTTATAGAGGCGCCACGATGCGTCTGTGTTGTCGCTCTTGGCTCGATTGAAGGACTGCCTCGTGGTCTTCTTGAGGCAGCCTAGTTCCATACACCGCCATGGTGGCTTCTTCCCCCTGATACGGGGGCAGGACCTATCTAGAGCCGTGCTGCAAGAGTCGGTGAAAGTCCTAACAAGTCGCTCCAGCCCCTCTGGACAGTAGTCCGAGTGGGTTGGGGCTGGAGGGGGCTTAAGGATCTTACTAAGCTGGGATCTATATTTCTCCCAGTCGGTCTTCCGGAGGTTCCGAAAGGTGACCGGATTGAATCTATTGAAGCCCAGCGTAAATTGGATATACCTATGGTCAGAAGGAGTGCTTCTCCAGCACCCTCCATGACTTCGTGGAATCCCTTAGCGATTCAGGAAGGTGGGTAATATCTAATACCTCCCTACGGGTTTTGGTAATAAAAGTGGGTTCGTTCCCCGAATTTCCCACTAGCAAGTTGGATGAAAGGATGTAATCAAAAAGAGACTCACCCCTGTCGTTGGTGTCAGTGCTGCCCCACTGATGGTGGTGGGCATTGGCGTCGCACCCGATGATGAGATCAAGGTCCACCCTTTTGCTGTTTTCGGTGACTAGCCTCAGGGTTGGGGAAATGGGGTCCTGGTCGTGCCCCAGGTATGCTGAGCATATCCGGAGAGACCCGTTTGGTCCCTCTGGACCCGCAGTTATGAAGTCTTCATTGCTGAAATTGGGAAGCATGAAAAAAGGTAAATTTTTCCTAGCGAGTATGCAGGCTCGCGATTTACCTGTTGTTGGGGTTGCGTACAGCCTATAGTCGGCTGCCCTCAGCCCTAGGATTCTGTCGCCACAGATCCAGGGCTCCTTTATGAGGACAGCCCCGATACCTCCTTTCGCCAGGTGGACAAGTAGGGCAGCGGAAGCCGCCAGCAATCACATCAAGGGACTTGCCCCCGATCCCGCTGCTCGGCGGGCCGATCAGTTCGCCCTTACCAGTAGCTCTGGTCCCCGGATGAAGGCACTCTAAAGAGCTCTCCTCCTCCTTCTTATACACTCGACCGCTGTGCGTCTCCGAGTTGGTATTTGAGGGGGGTACACCCCCTGCCGACTTTAAGGTCTGACGGCCACCTACGTTTTTATTTTTTATTGGATCGTTCATATTTTGGTCTCACGAGTATGTTGGGATGGGGATGGTCCGCCACGGTAGAGCCCGCATACCGTGGTGAGCCTAGTTAAAACTGATGGGTCGGCCGGTCCACCAGAGTCCGCATATTAACGTCCAAGCACACCCCGGACACGCATTCCTCGGCATATGCTGTTCCACCTTGGATTGGGGTAATTTTTTGGCAGCTGCAGCTTTTCTTCTCCCCGCCCGACAACCATTCGTCAGCATCCTCAGCAGAGACATGACCTACTGGGACCTGCTTCCAGCCGCCCTCACGGAGAGAGTATAGTCGCACTTCCAACGATACGAACAGTTACGGCAGGTGATTTCTCACCCGTTGTCCCCCAGTCCGTCCGCTGGATGACAGCTATGACCAAATTAACAACAATTAAGTATTTCGAAAAGAACAGTACAAATTACCATTTTAAATAAACAGAATAGAGTGAATTTATTAATTTAACAAGAAAGGAAGCTAACTTCGGCGTGTCGAAGTTTAAATACCCTTGCAGTAATTAGAAGAAGAAAAATGCTCTGCCTTTTTGCTTTCTCGGGTACCGTCATAAAATAAATGTTGCCAGTGCAGAATGTTGCTGGCTTAATTGTTGCAAGCAACAAAGCCAAACAGATATATATATTCCTATGGCATCTACATGATATAATGATTCGATATTAATAAAATTAAAACCGAAATTCTGGAATAATACAAAATGGCCATGTATCAAATTTTATAAAAATATGTGAAAAATTGACTTAGTTAGATTTTTTTCTCAAAATTTTCCGATCGGTCCTATAGCTATATGATATAGTTGTCCGATTTTGATAAAATTAAAACCGAAATTCTAAAATAATTCCAAATGGTCAGATCTGAAATATTATGAAATTTTAAAATTTACCGATCGTTCCTATGGCAGCTATATGATATAGTCGTCTGATCCGGCCGGTTCCGACTTATATAGTAGTGAGAGCATATAGAAGACTATCTGCAAAGTTTCATTTAGATAGCTTCAAAACTGAGGGACTAGTTCGCGTAGAAACGGACGGACAGACGGACAGACGGACAGACGGACATGGCTAGATAGACTCGGCTGTTGATGCTGATCAAGAATATATATACTTTATAGGGTCGGAAATGTCTCCTTCACTGCGTTGCAAGCTTCTGACTAAAATTATAATACCCTGCAAGGGTATACAAATGAATATAGCAACAGAAATTAATATAACTAATATAAAAAAAACGAAGGAGTTATATTTTGAAATGAATGGGAATTAATAAAACCAAAAGAAATAATAGAGAAAAAAAAAGTAAAATGAACAGAAAGAATACAATTTTAAATAAACCAAAGTAAACCGAAGAGAATGAATCGGATTAATAACCTAAGAAAAAATATAATGAATATAAAAATAATTATTTCACAATAAATAATAATAATGGTTACTAAAATGAATATGATAGAACGCATATCTGGATATTTCAGTGGTTTATTATTGTGCCTGTAATAATTTATAATGTTACTGAAATAAAGCAAATAAAATAGTAAAATAAATTATTTATAAATAGTATGATAATGTTTATTTCAAACCTTATTTTTTTTCATTTTTCCAATAATAGTGGCAAACTCCTGAACTACTTCTCGCACGACTGGCCCGTTTACGGGCTAAGTGTGGTCAAGACCAGTGGGCATCTGTTTAGCGTGGATACAGAGCAGGGCGAGATACTAGTCTACGACTTAAGAGTGGGCAAATCCGAGCCATTGGCCATTATCAAATTAATTTTTTTTTTTTTGTGTCTTCACGTCATCGAGGAACTCCATTAACCTTGCTAGTTTTTTGTAACGAAACAGTTCAACAAGTTATTAAAGCATTCATTATCATTAGAGCTTTGACAGAACCATAGGCCATTACCAAGTGCCAGCAAGAATACTGTATGGCACTTTCAACAAATGAACCACTGAATAACTGAAAATAATGGCGGCAGAAAACAGATGTACCCATACAAATTGCTCTTTCTTCGTCTCTAGTCATTTAGCGACTCAGAGGGGACTGCAAAATTATCTGCTAAATGACTGAAATGCCAGCAGAAATTTTCTGTAATTCAGTCGTATAGAAAATTGCGGGGTAACCCATTAATAATAAACCAATCGCTTATTATTTTATTTATTTATCTTAAGAAACAAGCAATCCAATTAAGTGAGAAGCTTTTGACGCATTTATTTAATTTTATTGGTCTGGTGCCCGAGAGAAATATATAGGAATTTTTCCACAAAATTAGTACTTTAAGTACGAACACCGTCTTTAAGCAATTAGAGAGAGTCAGAGACAATGGTAATTCTACTAGTTTTATATAAAGCTGCCTGCCACAGGTGAATTTATTGTAAATGACAATCTGGGATCAATTAGCTAAAATCTTAATGTTGTTTGTTATATATTCTCATATCTTGAAAACGGCTTAGGCATATTACATAACTTATTTAGCTTGCACTTTTTGTTCTTAAAATTTTACACAGTGTGGTGTGCTGTACCCCCAAATTTGTTTTGCTTTAACCAATCCTTTTCCTTTAATCTACATATGTGGGCGGCGGCACGGCTTACTTAATTAATTCCATCAATTGTCCTGCAATAATTAGTACACTAGTTGACATTTAGGTAATGAATAATTTGTTTACTGGTCTAATAATGCATAATGAAAATTTGAGGAAACCTACAGTTCCACAATAACCGTTAAGCCGTCTAAAAAGACAGTAGCGCTAGGCTTAAATACAAACATGAGTGTGTTAAAAGATATTTACGTGCAAATATTGAACATTCGAAAGAAAACAGAGAAAAGATTTTTTCGGAATACATCAATGGAAGTACTCAAATACATTATTGATAGCAACAGTTTCGCATGGTGGATAAGAATGTATTTTATACTTATTTCCGCTGGGGTGGTATTTGTGTCTATAAGCCTGGCAGTAGGAATTTACCACAAATGGGAAAACACCCCAGTAATCATTGGAAGTACGTCGCTTTTAAAAAACAATTAAATTAAACTATAATAAAAAAAATACATGTCTTCATAAACTCGATATTCGTATACTATTTGGAAATCTATTGAATTTAGTTAACCTAAAACAAAAACCTTACTGTTCATATAACACATGATTACAAAAATTAGAAAATCTAAGAACCAAAAACTGGATTATTATTTTTCGAAGGTTTTTGATGCACTTAACTCGGATCCGGTCTCTGAAATGTTCGATATGACAGGGCTTCGAGATATTTTAACCTAAGAGTGAAAAAAATAGTTTTTTTTTTGTACATTTAAGCTGTTTTAATAAGTACTAACTTTAAAGTAGAGTTTTCGGCCTTCAAAATCAGACTTATAAAATTTAAAAATTTGTGCATCCTTTTATATTTATTTTGGGGTCGAAAAAAACTGCGTTCCAAACTGTTCACTAAAAACACAATGCAATTTACAAGGGCTTAAAATAAGCATAAAATAAGTTTAATAACATCTGGTATATATAACATATTTTCACAGTAAGTTCTACCATGACTCCTATAGACCAGATTCCATTTCCAGCTATAACGGTTTGTAATATGAACCAGGCAAAAAAGTCGAAAGTGGAGCACTTGATGCCGTAAGTATGTATGTCTGAAACACATGTTGAAGCTACTAAATAATTTTTTTCTTAAGGGGATCGCTGGAATACGCCATGTTACAAAAGACTTGTTATAAGGACACTAATTATTCACAGTATATGCAGATTAAGACTTCAAATGAAACCTTTCCCAATTTCATAAAAAATATATCAGAGAAGTGTGAGGATTTAATAGTATCGTGCACATTTCACAAAGAAAAGATACCTTGCTCCGATATCTTTAGAGAAATATTTGTCGATGAGGGGCTGTGTTGCATATTTAATTTTTTGCATCCTTACTACTTATATAAGTTCAGGTTAGTTTTAGAAATAACAGTTTTTTTGGTATAGTAATGTTTACCTTTCAAAGTCGTCCACATTTCATGTATAATAATTTTTCGATTTTAGATAAAGATTAAATCCATATTTGGTCCAATTTTGAGAACGATATTAATTCGATTGCTTTAATAAATACTAAGATTTATAAAAATATCTTATATTTAAGGTCACCTTACATTCGGGACTACACATCTTCGAATAGGTTTGCTGATATTGCTGTGGATTGGGACCCTATTTCAGGATATCCTAAGAGGTTGCCATCCAGTTATTATCCCCGTCCAGGTGTCGGCGTTGGAACATCTTTGGGTCTCCAAATTATTTTAAACGGGCACGTCGACGACTACTTTTGCTCTTCGACAAATGGGCACGGATTTAAGGTTATATCAGTTGTCTTTAGTTGTGCAGCAAGAAATGAATATTTAAATTATCTAAAACCTTAGGTGCTCCTGTACAATCCCATTGACCAACCGCGATTAAAGGAATCCGGATTGCCCGTAATGATTGGCTATCAAACTAGTTTTCGTATAATCGCTAGAAGCACTGAAGCGTTACCTAATATCCGAAATATTCATAGGACTAACAGGCAGTGTATTTTTAGTGACGAACAAGAACTACTCTTTTACAGATATTACACTCGGCGAAATTGCGAAGCTGAGTGCGACTCTCTGTTCTTTTTAAGATTGTGTAATTGTATTCCGTATTATTTACCACTAATTTACCCTAATGCTTCAATTTGTGATGTGGTCCATTTCGACTGTTTAAATAAGGCAGAGCTAGAGATCTTCGACATTAATAGTACTCATTGCAAAGAGCTCTGCCTGACCAGCTGTCATGATCTGATTTTCTTTCCGGATGCTTTTACCACCCCCTTTAGTCAAAAAAACGTAAAATCAAAAAGCGAATATTTACAAAATTTGTCAGCTGATTATATACGACAAAATCTGGCAGTAGTAAACTTTTATCACACAGACAATTATTTTAGAAGCAATGTGAGGACTTCGTATACTGGGCCAACCGAATATATGGGTACGAAATTGTCTAAAGATACTTGTTATAATATTTATATGATTTGATCTTTTTTAGCTCTCACAGGCGGTATAATGAGCTTAATGATCGGATTTAGCGTAATTTTCATAGCCGAAATAATGTATATAATAGTTCTTATTTTATCAATGGTAATTTATTTATTGATTTGATTCAATTCCTTTAATAATAAACAAGTTTAAAACCGTCTGAACTTTTATAAAGTATTTTGTCTTTGTCTTAAGGAATATTCTAGTATATATACATGAATTTGAGGTGTTTTTTTGAGTGCATTAAATAGGAAACCAAGAATTTTTGTATTATCCACTTTTTCCAAGGCGCTTAATAATATTTTAAGAATACATCAAAAAAGTCAAATACTCAATCTGAAAATGTGATGCATTGTTTTGATGGGGCGGAAGGTACAAATAAGGGGGCGTCACTTCTGCCACGACTTTTCCACGCATTATTGTTATTATTATTATTATTTAAAAATGTTTATTCTTTTCCGCAACGCGCTCTGGAAATACTAAACGAGCGCCCTCAAATAATCTCCTTACGCCAGTTCCATTCTAGTATTTTTTATAATCTGAACTGGATACCGCCCTCGGGGACACGCTGTTCCATATTTGTTTCTCGCTCACTCCCATTGCCTTGAAACAGTTTTCGTCTATCTGCTTTAAAAACAACCATATAACGCGATACTCCAATATACTAAATCATACCAGTAATATACCGAGTTGTCGTCCGATCTGGCAGCTCTGACAAGTTCAGTGGCCCGCTATTCCCAGCATGCAAAGTTAGGAAAGCTCCGAATTATGTGTCTGGAAAGAGCCCAACTTCAGAGCGTTTTCTAAGTAAACACATAAAAAAGAGCGTTTTCGGAGCCCAATATGTGTATTATAAAAATACCTTTTTTCTCAGAGTTGTCTGAGTAAACAAAAAATAAGAGCGTTTTCGGAGGCTCTTAAGACGCTCCTTTTTCTGAGCGTTTTCGGAGCTAAACAGAAAGTAAACATCATAAAAAGCTCTTTCTTCTGTGTGTTTTCGGAGCTATGGAATGTAAACACAAAGTAAAGATCGCAGTTGCTCATAAGAAGATCTTTTTTCTGAGCGTTTTCTGAGTGAACGCAAAGTAAAGAGCACGATTAGAATAACGGGATGCAGATTCTTGCGACAAGAAAATGCTGCAAAATTTTTAGTTTGTGCATTACGAAACTGTCGGATGTGCAAAGTAAAGTGAGAAGTGTAGTGAAATCAAAAATTAGAAAAAGGATATACCCTCGATTAAAAAGTAAATATATCCAAATAAATAAATAATAAACATGAGTGTCCGAAGTGAAAGCCTATATGAAGCAAAAAAATAATAAATAATGAGCAACTGATAATACACACTAAAATCGCTCTATATCTTTAAGCTAAAACAGCCGTTTTCTATTTTTTATTTTATAGGAAGCCGAATTGTTAAATTACAATATTGCTGACCCTGCCAAATTTATATGGACCATATTAAAAAAAATATTTAGCGATGAGGCTGCAACCCACTATTCCTGGAAGGGGACTAACGCTAAAACATGCATTCTTGGCATGACCATAACCACAATACTTAGAGGTAATTAAATGCTTTTAATAATCAATTTAAATATTAACTGATTTCTATTTTCTTTAGGAGCCCGAAATCAAAAATTTTCGAGGGATGAAAAGCAGTTTTTCACCATATGCAGCAAGTGGTTTTAGACTGCAGTTGACAGAATTAAATAATTAATTAAATAATAAATTAAGTTTAAGTATAATTTATAAGAAATCAAAGAAAATAGAATAAGTGATAAATCGACTAATTATGTTTGATGTTTACGTTTTACATGTTTATGTTTTTTTATGAATATGAATATGAATATATAAATAAAAGTTGTATGATTTATACAAACCCAAAAGAATCAAAAAAGTATCTTTTCGAACCAATTTAGGTGCCTGAAAAACGCACATAAAAGTATCTTTTTGGATCGATTTAGGTGTCTGAAAAGGAAACTTTTATGTGCGTTTTCGGAGGGTTTTCACTGCTTCATTCGGAGGGTGAAAGCACATATTTCACACTCAGAAAAGAGTTATAACGGACTCTAACGGACTTCTCTTTGGATCTTCGAGGGAGAAAACGCTCTTTTTGGACTCTTTTCTGCACACTTTATGAGCGTAAATCCTCATAAAAAAGTATCAGAAAACGCTCATATTGCATGGTGGGATTGTTCCCTCGGAATTCAGCTCAAAATGAGAGCAACAGAATTTTGTGCATGGATTCTTACAGTGGGAATGAGGTGGTTAACAGAATATTGCATGAAATCCAACAGAACATGATGTTTTTGCACCTCTAATACAGGAAGAGAGAGAGCAATTCATGTTGGGAGAGCCGCTCAATTACCGATTGGGTCATATTTTACTTACCGATTCGGCACTCGACCAAAAGGTACATGTTCTACATACCGATTGGGAATCATACTCCTTTTCTACATACCGATTGGAAATTAGTTGTTAATCGTGGCACAGAACATCGACGGTTAAAAAAAACATCGATGTTTTAGAAAATTTGAAAAACATCGATGCATCCATGTTTCCATCGATGTTTTTGCACCTCTAAAGTGAGCACGACGTAGAAAAATGTAAATATCGGACCATTTTACTTACCGATTGGGAATTCTACATACCGATTCGGCACTCGACCCCAAAAGGTACATGTTCTACATACCGATTGTGAATCATACGCCTTTTCTACATACCGATTGGAAATTAGTTTTTAATCGTGGCACAGAACATCGATGGTTAAAAAAAACTACGGTGTTTTAGAAAATTCGAAAAACATCGATGCATCGATATTTTCATCAATTCATCAGGCAAAGTGACAAGCAAAAATACGAAAAGCAAAAAAAATGGTTCTGGAGAGTACTATGATATGGTAAATTTGTGTTTAGTTTTGCAAATCAATAAAAGACTGGCAAGCTTTAGCGTTTTCCTTGCAATGGAGTTTATCCCGTAGCTATCATTTGTGCTTTGCAGCTTTGATAACAGCGACTATCAGCGCAATGGAGACTACTTCCCCACCCGTCTGAACGTCCAGAAAGATGGCATCAATCTCGTTTGCCTTACCAAGTTGCGATCGAATCCCGAGAACAACGTTGGGCTGATGACTCTGTCCAAGTAAGTGCGCTGCAGCCGTTTGCAACCTTATTAAATGGTTTGATTTGTTTAATCTCTAGCACCGTGGAAGTGCTGGCCACGCTCACTAGCGATGTGGGACGAATCTTCTCTAAAATGCATCTTATCCAGCCCAAGGGCGAGATTAACCTCCTAACCGGAATTCGTATTGCCCACCTAGTGCTAAAACATCGCCAGGGCAAGAATCACAAGATGCGCATCGTAGTCTTTGTGGGGTCGCCCATAAATCACGAGGAAGGGGATTTGGTGAAACAGGCTAAGCGTCTCAAGAAAGAGAAGGTGAACGTGGATATTGTCAGCTTCGGCGATCATGGAAACAACAACGAGACGCTGACCGCCTTTATTAACGCCCTGAACGGAAAGGATGGCACTGGCTCTCATTTGGTTAGTGTACCCCGTGGCTCCGCTCTGTCGGATGCTCTGCTCTCATCGCCCATTATCCAAGGCGAAGATGGCATGGGTGGTGCTGGCCTGGGTGGCAATGTCTTTGAATTTGGAGTGGATCCCAATGAGGACCCCGAGCTTGCTCTTGCCTTGCGCGTGTCAATGGAGGAGCAGCGTCAGCGCCAGGAGAGTGAGCAACGTCGTGCCAATACTGACAACACGGCACCTAGTAGTGGCGATGTTGGTGGCGGCTCCGGGCAGGGCAATACGGAGAGTGCCGCAGCCAGCAACGAAGCCAACACTGAGGAGGCCATGCTCCAGCGGGCCCTGGCTTTGTCCACTGAAACTCCCGAGGACAATTTGCCAGACTTTGCCAATATGACCGAGGAGGAACAGATCGCTTTTGCCATGCAGATGTCTATGCAGGATGCTCCCGATGATACGGTCACCCAACAAGCGAAGCGCCCGAAGACTGATGAAGCCAATGCTCCCATGGACGTGGATGAGGACTATTCAGAGGTGATTGGTGACCCGGCCTTTTTGCAGAGTGTGCTGGAGAATCTGCCTGGTGTTGATCCCCAGTCTGAGGCTGTTCGCGATGCTGTCGGATCCCTTAACAAGGACAAGGATAAAAAGAACGACCCCAAGGACTCACAGGAGAAATAAAACGCATCTATGATTAACTTATAAGCTCGTTTAAAACCTTTATATGCCCATTAAAATCATTTGTAAGCTCTTTCAAATTCCGCTTCAAGTGAAAATACATATAAAAAAATTCACAAGCCGCTGATAAAAGGGTTTAATTTAAGAAGTCTAGAACGTTTATCATAAATGAAATGTTCATTAAAAACAAAAATTTTATGTCTAAAGGTACTTTACATTTTTTTCACGAATTTCACGGTCATTAACTTCATTGAGAAAGGCTCACTCATCCTTTATTTACCTACAGCCGTAGCCAAGTCCAGCCAGCTTTATAAAAGTTATACTTGGATCAACATTTGAATGTAGTCGCCAAAAATTTAACTTTAAATTGCCTATATATTTGTATACCCTTGCAGGGTATTATAATTTTATTCAGAAGTTTGCAACGCAGTGAAGGAGACATTTCCGACACTATAAAGTATATATATTCTTGATCAGCATCAACAGCCGAGTCGATCTAGCCATGTCCGACTGTTCGTTTCTACGCAAACTAGTCCCTCAGTTTTGAAGCTGTCCGAATGAAACTTTGCAGATAGTCTTTTATTTGCTCTCACTACTATATAAGTCGAAACCGGCCGGATCGGACGACTATATCATATAGCTGCCATAGGAACGATCGGTCCATTTTAATGAAAACAAGAAAGGAAGCTAACTTAAGTAAGCTAACAGTAAGTAATTAAAAAAGGAAGAACAATTTTAGTTGTTTTAGTTAGATTATTTTCTCAAAATTTTCCGATCGGTAGTTGTCCGATTTTGATAAAATTAAAAACGAAATTATAAAATAATACCAAATGATCTCTAAAATTTTATGCAAATATCTTAAAAATTGGCTAAGTTATACATTTTTTCATTAAAATTTGTCCGATCCGGCCGGTTCCGACTTATATAGTAGTGAGAGCATATAGAAGACTATGTGCAAAGTTTCATTCAGATAGCTTCAAAACTGAGGGACTAGTTTGCGTAGAAACGGACGGACGGACGGACAGACGAACAGACGGACATGGCTAGATCGACTCGGCTGTTGATGCTGATCAAGAATATATGTATATACTTTATAGGGTCGGAAATGTCTCCTTCACTGCGTTGCAAACTTCTGACTAAAATTATAATACCCTGGAAGGGTATAAAAATTATAACTATATGAATATAATTTAAGATTTGGCCATTTTGTATTATTCTAGAATTTCGATTTTAAGACCGATCGGACAATTTTGAGGAAAAAATCGAACTGAGCCAACTTTCCACATATTTTCATAAAATTTTAGACATGGCCATTTTGTATTATTCCAGAATTTCGATTTTAATTTTGTTTCTCTCAGCATTTAGTTCGCAACATTTTTCGCTAGCAACATTCTTCGCTGGCAACATTTTCCGCCCGCAGCATTTATTTAATGTCAGTACCCGAGAAAGCGAAAATACTTCTTCTTCTACTTACTTCAAGGGTATTTAAACTTCGGCATGCTGAAGTTTGTTTCCTTTCTTGTTTTATTATAGATAAATGAAAGAAATGTAGATATAGACTTAATCGCGTCCCTGAAATCGTTATCCTAACCAGCAGAACCATCAAATATTAACCAAAAACGACACATATATATTCCAATGAATCACGTAGGAATTATTTGAAAATAGATTAATTTTAAATAACCGGATGTTTGACAAAAAAGCTTCAGACTTTGTCATTAAGCATAAACAAAAACAATAAAAAATCCAACAATCAGGACATATTTAAAACTAAAAGACATCAAATAAAACAAAGCTATTGTTGGGTCCCTGTAAGCTTATCATTTTAACACTTTCCTAAATTAAAATAAGATCTTGGCCTCGAATAACTGGAGACCAAGTCACATAAAATCGGCCTGTAAGTCATAGTGAACTAATCAACTATAGTTTCAATCCACTTTTGTTTATTTTAGTTTCTCGAAAACGCCTAACAAGTTTTGACATTCTTGGGTATTAACTATGTTCGATGGCGCTTGATTACTTCTCGCCCTTATAATCCCGGATGTGGTATAGCACCCATGCAGGGATGAACAGAGACGCAGCACACATGCCGCCGCCCAGGATAACTTTCTCCTGAAAAAAAAAAATAATATCAAATATGATTTTTTAACTTGAAATTGGCCCCTCTCTCAGGCAAGAACATCCTCGTTATGCAACCGGGGAAACTTACTGCGGTGGAGACGTGCTTCGTCGGCGGGCCGGAAACAACCGACTGGCAACGGCGCTGCATGGCGCTACGGATAGCGGGCACCAGAAGACGAGCAGCGCTGTTTTGGAACATTTTAAGGATAGATTATTGTAAATAGGCTGTCGAAAATCAATGGCGTAAGCTGAATAATTGGAGGCTAGTGATGAGATGGATGGCCAATCTTCATTATCCACAGCTGAAACATCGATAGGTCGATGGTAACATTTTTCGTTGTGTTATAGCCTGTTCACACAGTTTTCCATATACCGTCAGTGTCTGTTTTTCGTCTTTAAGACCATATAATTGTCATTGATTGTAAAATACATTTTTTAAAGAAAAATAATATCAAATTAATTTTGTCGAAATTTTACCAGCCAGCGGGTAATTTTGATGAACAGACACTTAATATACATTTAAAAATGTTAGGTTGTACCTTTTAATCTCCCTTAGAAAACAACGACTTTTCCTAAATTTTGTGATGTTTTAGTGATATAAGCACGGTATCCAGACAGAAGAAAGCTGTTGTCCCCTTGTCCCCTAGGTCTGTTTCGAAGCGCGGTATCCAGTTCAGATTCGAAAATACTAGAAAGGTGCAAGATTTAGGAGATTATATGAAGGCGCACTTCTAGTATTTCCATAACGCGTCGAAGAAAAGAATAAAAATTTTAATAAAACAGATTGTCCCCGATGTTTACCTCTCGCTCTGCCCTTCACATATTTCAAAGTATAACGCGTCGAATCGCAGCTTCTCCTCCATTATAACGGCCACTGGTGCCATCATGTTTCTTCCTGAATGGGACACGGAACTCAATGCCAATCATCCGAGTTCCTTCCACATGTACTGGGAGCTGTCCAAGACAGGCGCAGCTAAAGCACGGTATCCAGTTCTAAAAGTTGTCACGCAGCGGAAAAATGTTTATTCTTTTGAAGTGTGACCGCTCCTTTTTCTTGTTTTTCGGCAATTTTTAAGCGCCAATGATGCGGTCGTACTTTGTTCACACCCGGCAATATTTGAAACAATAGTCTCGTTCATCTTTTGATGATATTAATAGTTGTCCCTTAGCTATTGGCATGCATTCCGGCTGCTGCGCCTGTCTTGGACAGCTCCCAGTACATGTGGAAGGCACTCGGATGATTGAAATTGAGTTCCGTGTCTTGTTCAGAAAGAAACATGATGGCACCAGAGGCCATTATAATGGAGGAGAAGCTCCGATTACCTGTACCAGTTGCATAACAATATGCAATGGACCATTTACGATTGTCGTCTGCATTCTTATTGTTATTTTTATTTTTTCGTCCCATGCCTCTTTAATGCATGTTTATGTAATTTCTAAAGTATTGTATTTGCCTCCATCAAATTATTTAAGACTGTATTTCCTCTTTTAGCTCCTGGATTCGAATTTTCCACGCATTATTGTTCGTGGCGGGCTCCATACTTTGAAATATGTGAAGGGCAGAGCGAGAGGCAAACATCGGGGACAATCTGTTTTATTAAAATTTTTATTCTTTTCGGCGACGCGTTATGGAAATACTAAAAGTGTCCTTAAAATAATTTCCTAAATCTTGCACCTTTCTAGTATTTTCGATTCTAAACTGGATACCGCGCTTCGAAACAGACCTCGGGGACAAGCTGTTCCAAACTGTTTGCCTCTCGCTCTCTCTCACAGCTTTGGAACAGTTTTCTTCTGTCTGGATACCGTGCTTTATATAAAAAAATACAATTTGAATCCATCGATCTTTCCGATGTTTCCTTATGCTAGCACCGATATTTGAACTAACCAAATGCTATCGATGTACTCGATACATCTGCAGAAGTCCCATGTCTGTCATGTGATATTTTTACTCGGGAAAAAATTCGTGATCGCAGGGTTCTCCTACTTATTTTTTATTTTTCCCTAAACCACTTCGTGCCAATCCTTTAGCCTGCAAGATGGTTTCCGAGTGGGTGCCCCCGATCGTTATCACCAGTATTTGGGCTTTCATTGGTATCATCTGTCCCTTTTTCGCCCGAGGTCCCAACAAGGGGTAAGTTATTTTTTAACTTGGTGAAACTGCCACTGAACATTCAAACTGTTTCCAGGGTGACTCAATGCTGCCTTATGCTCACGGCATCAACCTGCTGGCTTTTGTAAGTATTACATTCGGACTTATGTATATATTTTTATATATATGTATGTAGCTGGGCAAGTGCCCTTTCACACATGACCTCACCTTATCAATGGCGTTATTTTTTTCTTTAAAGCTGGCTGTGCTGTTACATGACGCAGCTGAACCCGCTGATCGGACCCAAGTTGTCGATGACCGAAATCATGATTATGGCCCGTGAGTGGGGTAATGAGATCAAGGACACCATGGATGTCGCCGTTTAATTAGAATGCATTCGTTTCTCGTGTTTTGGTTTTGTTTCTTTTATCCTGAATGCTCATGCATTCTGTATTATTAACTTCAGTTTAATGTTTAAAGCAACAAATAAAATGTATTGTTTACTACGTTTCGAAGCTCTTTCAAGAATTAAAGATAAGCAAGGGCAACATTTTGTAATATATTCATGTACTTTAAGAAAAAGTGTCGATCATTCCCAATAATCAATAATTAGTGCCGAAAATAAATTACATTTATTCGCAAAAAAACAATAGTTAGTATTTTTCATAAGAAAATTAAATTTTATACAAATTAATATATTATATATAAGGCTTATAAGTAAAATACTATTGAAAATTTAAGGGGGAGGCTAATTCTATAAAAGTTTCAGGAATTTTTAACCAAATTTCTACAATTTATGTTTTCGCAGAAACCGAAATGGCACCTACAGATGCCACAGCCCTATCAGTAATACACAAATTGATTGATTACCTTGGTTGGTCAACACTATTAAAATACTAATTATCTGGCAATTGTAGCAACATTCATATATGTACATATGTATGTGTGTATCTCATTTAGTTGGTACACATGAACCCATGACTTATAAAAGAGTCAATGAACAAATGTTTTTAGAGAAACTGATAGACTTGTAATACCATTTCAGGGAATTATAATTTTAGTCAGAAGTTTGCAACGCAGTGAAGAAGGCATCAACAGCCGCGTCGATATAGTCATGTCTGTCTGCCCGTCCGGTTCTACGCAAACTAGTCTCCCTCAGTTTTAAAGCTATACATATGTAGTCTTCTATATGCTCCGAAATAAATGAAAACTTGGCCAACTTTTAAAAGATTTTTATAATATTTGATACATGGCCATTTTGTAATATTTTAGAATTTCAGTTTTAATTTGATCAAAATTTGACTACTATATATATATCAATTCATTTATTTTCAAACAAAATCACAGCTGTTTGGCCTTATTGTTCGCCACATTTTTCTCTGGCAACATTTTTCAACCGCAACATTTTCTTGTCAGTCCCCGAGAAAGGTAAAAGTTTTTCTTCTTCTTCTTCCACTTACTGCAAGGGTATTTATGATTCCTTTCTAGCTTTTTGTATCATTTTTATAATTTTCTTTATCAAAGTTGCGCACAATTTTTTATAATTGTAATATTTTAGTTGACCACGGTTTTTTAAGTGTAGTAGTGTATACCTGAACAATTGTTAAATTAATAAACATAAACCTATTTTAAAACACTTCATAACGGAGAGCTTTTCATAAAAAAATCACAAAAGACCGTCAAATTGGTAAATCATCTTAAGCTTTCTTCTCAGAGTTGAATACTTACGTTTAAAGAAAAAGCTCGAAGAACGACGGTCCAGTATACTTACAGTTGCGAAAAAAATAATAGCACCACCATAACGTATTTTATTCTTGATCAATAAATTAAGGTTGCGGTACCGATAGTACGAATTACCGATTTTTCGCATAATGCTAGATATTTTCCCCATCCGAAAATGACAAAAAATTTTTAAATTGTCCATACCTTTATTTTTTATAATTTTTTTTTTGAGCGGCAAGGTCTAAAATGAGGCGAAAACAAAAATAGCACCGCTATCGATTTTTTTCAAATAATCCATACTTACGCAAACTTTTTTGGTAGAAAGCACGTGGTTATGAAACTTGACATTTATTTTGTTATTTCGAACACAATTTTTTTAAAATTACCTTTAAAAAATCATTAAAATCTGCAGAAAAACGTGACATGATCAAAAAACGCATTTCTGAAGGAAAATCCTTTAAAATATTGGTCGAATGCTTCAGTGTTCGAGCAAAATGATACGCAATACAATAACCTTCAATGAGAAGGCCGAAACAAGTGGGAGAAAACGATCACTGAGTACACATCACGTCAACAGGCTAGTCCACGAGAGCAAGAAGGATCAATTTAAAGCTGCTACCGAACTTAAAAAGGAGCTTAACATATCCGCAACAGTTCAAACAGTTCGCACATGTCTCAGGGAACATGGCTTAAAAGCGTCCAGTCTAAGGAAGGTCCCTCTTTTAAATGCGAGAGATTTCGCCAAAAATCATTTGATTTGGCCATGCGAAAATGGAGAAACATTTTATGGTCAGATGTTATGTTTGGTGGCAAAAGATCTCGATCGTATGTAAGGCGTCCTAAGAACACCTAATATAAGCCAAATTACACAATATAACAATTAAACACGGAGAATCCAGTGGGTTTGTTTCTCGTACTATGGAGTTGGACCAATACATTTGATAAAAACCATCATGGATCAACATGTGTATGTGAATATTTTGGAGACAGTGATGCTACCTTTCGCTGAATACTATATGCCACTCAAATGGGACTTCCAACAAGACAATGACCCCAAGCACACCAGCAGGAAAGCCAAGGAATGGTTCCAAAATAAATCAATTCATGTTCTGGAGTGGCCTGCACAGTCGCCAGACCTCAATCCCATCGAAAATCTTTGGTCGGATATTAAAAAGGCA
>VNJU01001415.1:0-122815 GCA_008042675.1 Drosophila seguyi | reverse complement strand
GAGTTTGTTTACATTTCTCTAATAGGCAAAAGTCGCGATCAGCTGATTTTTGTTTATCGTTGTCAAAGCCATGACAAAGAAGAAGCGTAAAAAGGATGAGAGCAACCAAATGGCTAGAAAGGTACAGAGATAGAACTGAACCAATGGATAGAAGGAGATAGCATGGCATGCTGTATTTTTTTAATTTTTATGACAGACAATATGACTCGCGCCAATTTTTGGTTGAGAGTGTGGAGGCCTTGACAAAAATAAGAAGTGCCGTACCACGTGGGTCTCAGTCTTATAAATGTATGTATGTACATATGCAAATACAAACATTCTTATATACTTGCGAAGTATTATGTATGTTCAAATGTCAAATTTTAAAATGAAACGTTTTGCAGAACGCGAGTCCGATAGAAGTAATCAAATAGAGGAAGAGGAACTTAGTCCCGGAGGCCAGGAGACTTTAATTAATAATGCTTGCTTACAACTTAAGGTAGCTAAAATTAATTTTTTTTTTGGGGAACAAGGAGATGTTTAGATAACTCTTATTTTAGAAATATTTAATCAACTCAAGTCGACTCGTAGGTCTCTTTTTGACCCCTTTGCAATTGCATTGGCCTCCACGTGGTGTTTCCTGGTTACCGATTTTATTTATAATCGGGAGCTAATTCGAGTGGCGATATATTTTGGTACAGGGTATATAACAGTCGTTCACGAACGACTGTAGCTTTCTTACTTGTTTTTAGCTGAATCAGGCTTTATTGCGTTGAATGATTAGTATGGTGATTAAGAGTTTAAATTTGAAAATTTTGTGCCACTTATTATAAAAGTACTGGATTTTTTGGCCTTTTTTCAGGAGTAAAAAACATTTCGTAAAAAACATTGTGCAATGGTAACTTTTAATAATTTTGTTTAATTTTAGTCGATGCCCAATTCAATTATCTACAAAATGGTGTATTACTTGTATACATAGCTCTTATATTTCATTTTTAATCGTGTACGTCATTTTGAAAAACATTGTTTTCAGGAAATGGGCCTTAAAGTTTAAGGCTTGGTCCGAGATTACCCTAGTCGAGCATTTTTTCGGAGCTGTAACTTCGAAACTAGTTGGAATTGGACTCTGAAACTTTTCAAGCTTATTCTCAGATAATTATTCTAACTATGAAGCAAACAAAAAAAAAAAAAAAAATTAAATGATTTTTTGAAACTGACTGATGGAATGACCCCTCGCATATTACGGGCCCGGACAAAACCGCCTTACCAAACATATGTGTCTCCTTTTGTTTGTTATTTTAGTCGAAGTCTTCTCCTTGTTTGTTCTTCATCGTGGATATAAGTTGTAATAAGCTGCAAAAGTCTTCAATTCTTGCAAGTTACCTGGTATCATCTTTTCAATTATTTCCCCTAATTCATCAATATATCCATGGAAAAGAAACAAGTTTGATTTTATATTTTCATTTTTATTGAAATCGCTTTTTACTCGTAATATTATTAGTTATTATATATATTGGTATAGATGTATTATCATGTATGTATATCTGCTTGCCATAATTATGTATGTTCTGTGTATACGATTTCCTTTGCTGTCTGTTATCGATTTATGTAGTTTATATCCTATCTTTACCCTCTTTCTTCCTCGTAGTCCGTTCAATTTCAAGACAATTTTGAACATTGAACACAAGTATTCTTTTGCAATTAATGCATGCTCGAACCGTAATTGCACACCTCAACGACCTCTCTGCATTAAACGTGGTGTGTTTTTCATTACAATCAGTTAATGTGTCTTATCGTGATTTTACTCAATGATTTAGGGTTAGCGTGTTCTCTCCCTGAATGTAAAGAACAAAGTCGGGAGTCGGGCTTGCATATCGAAACACAATATAGATTGAAGTCGAACACCTGTGACCGCAACCGTTCGTTATTCTGTAAATGTTCTTTTTCAGTACCGATTAAGACGTTTTGCAGTTAGCTTTATGCTGATTTCACTTTCTCTTGTTATTTGCTTTTTGGTTAATATAATGCTGCTTAATTTTAATACATACACACTCATATAAGTTTGTTAATTTTTACAATCTTCCTGTTCTGTAAGAACCCACCCTGTGTAAAGAATTAAAAATGACGCTATTTAAGATTTTACACAGCGCTGGTTTTGCATCTTGAAAAAATGAAAGCGAATTCAGATTCCGATGTAAAGACTTAAGTGTAGAGTTAAGTTTTTATCCATTATCAATGATCTCTTGCTTCATTTATAATTTTATTTAATAAAATTACTAACACTTTAGCTAATTTCTACGCATTACCTTCTGCATTCCTAACTTCTGCCCAACATTGAAACAGAATACATCGCTTATTTTCACATTAGTTAGGCGCTAAATCATTCCGTTTTTACGATTTTTGTCTTTACCCTATTCCTTATGACTATGTGTAGTTTTATGTGATAGTGTGTATATTACAAGGTGTGTATCGTATGATTATAGGGGGTGTACGTTCTCCGCAAGACTTACATATGCGTTCTAGGTATTATGCTAGTTAATATCTCAATAGTCAATAGTTTAGCTTTTTTATAAATAGTTCAATAATAATTATAAACACAAAGGGCTGACCGAATGACAGCAAGAACGAAAGACGCTGGGAAAGTTTTTAAAATGCAGCAATTATTGAGAATATATTAAGTATAAACGAGCATAAAAAGCAAATTAAAAAACATACAAAAAGGTGAACTACAAGTGACACTGCTGTCACGGGTAAGTATTGCTTATACAAATTAACATGGCCAACGGTAAGAACTAAATATTGCAGTGTAAAAACTAATCGTTAAAGACTAAGTTTAAAAAATGAGTAAAGTACATGTGGTTGCTTTTTATTTTCACTTCGATTTGAGTTAATTCGATTTCTGTTCGGCACACTTCAGCTGTGAAATGAAATGTTTAGAAATATATATCACAATTTGTAAAATTTGCCCTTGAATAAATTCAACAGTTTAACATTGTAAAATGAGTGGAAAGAGTTGACATTAAAAGGGGGCTGTCTGTTAGAGATTTCTTTTGATTTTTGGCTATCCAAATTAAACAGACGCGACAGATAAATGTAAATTCGAGCATTCGGTTCAGATACCTGTTTTACTTAAAAGATTGTTAGAGGAAGGGTAAATAAGCGCTGATTCCATAGTTAAAGCATAGTAAAGTATTTGTTCTTATATACACAAAGCAGTTGCAGAGGTGAGGCAGCGACCGAACGGGCTGGAATGGTCCAAACTTGGGACCAAGGACTGAGGACTGAGGACTGAGGACTAGCGGGATCCTCCTAAAGAGAGTTTTAATTTTTTTTTTACATTTAATCAATTCGTAAACTATCATCCGTACTTATCGTATGCATATTTAGCTGTTTAATACTCATCGTTCGACATCGTTATAGGTGTACCTGGCTAACACTAACACGTCGCGTCGGTGGTTAAGCCAAAGCCAAGTCTCTAAATAAACAATGTTATTCGGGTTGGTTTAGTCGGCTAATTCGATCCTTTTCTGATTCAGATTTACATTAAACATTACACACATGGACTAAACATACGCCTATTGTTAGCCTAAACTCAACATCAACATATATATTCCTGTTCCTGTGTACATACATATAAGAAGTTTCATCGGTTATTCGAGGGTTTTGCATTGTGACTAATACTAAACTTTAAGCACGATTAAAGTTTATATTATTTTGAATGTTTGATGCGGGTTGGTTTTCCTTGTGCTGTGCTGCTGTTCTTGTTCTCTTGTTTCTGTTGTGTTTGTTGCTGTTGCGCATTTCACCTAATTACAAAATCTGCTCCTCGAGTACTTCGCTGCTGTCCCTTGGCTCCTTTCTGCCCACGGCAATTAGATAGTCCTCCTGCTCGCTGTATTCCTCGTCGGTCATTTCACCTCCCTCCGTCTCCGTCTGCGGCCGCTGCTCCGGCTCCAGATCCAGCTCCTCTCTATCCGCCTCCACTCACGCACTCATGTCCCCGAATTTGAGCTGGCGCCGATTGGAGGCACTGCGATGGCTGCTGCCGGTCTTGCGACGCTTGCGCTTGGCGTCCCGTTGGAAGGCAACGTTTCCGGGGTCGTCGGCCAGCTGCGGATACTTGTGTATGCTGTGTATGTCGATGCCAATCCAACCGTCGACGTCTCCGTGCTGAACGAGCTCCTCCTTTTCCTCCTCTGTCCAGTCGCCGCGTCCCTGGAAGCCGGCGGCCACCAACTGCTTCTCCAGTTCCCACGCCCGCTCTACTGCGCGTTTGTGGGCGTGCTTTAGGATGCGGTGACGCTCCTGTTCGGGGTCAACACCGTACTTGATGATAACCACGGCGTCGGGACCGTGTAGGCGCAATTCTTTTGCGGCGCTGCCACCGTGGTCGCTGATTTCGTGCGTTGATATGTTGAACATGCCGCCCAGACGTCGAAGCTCCTCATTGTCATCGCGCAGCTTTAGGACATTGTCCTTGACGAAGTAGAACACATCCTGGTCGTGTATGCTAAAGTGCAGGTCCAGGAAGTAAGAGTTGTTGAACACGCTGCTCACCACATCCTGCACCACGCTGTTGGATCCGTCGACAACGCTGACCAAAGCCCGGCCACCAATACGCGACAGCAGCACTCCCTCGCCGAAGACCCCGCGTCGATAGCTGATGCGCGGCAGTAGGTTGCGCATCTTGGGCTCCATCTTCAGCAGTGGCTTGGGCACAAAATCGAAGTCGCTGAACTTCTCGCTCGTCTTCTCGACGATACACTCTAGACCAGAGATGACTCCGAAGTCAGGAGCCAGTGTATTGGATTTGATGGAGGCCTGCGGCGTGTACTGGGCCAGCTTGGTGTATCGGGTGCTTTGCATGTTGTTCAGGTCATAGCCGAAGAGCTGCAGCCAGGAGTCCAGGTCGATCATGTAGTTCTGCGGCTTGTTGGGGTTGATTGGGTCATTGTTGTGGTATCGGTAGATGAAAACGTCCGTGGGGTGCGACATCTCAGTCGCCAGCGTCTCCCAAAGCGGTGTCATCCACTGTCCGACGTGGGGGTCATACTGGCGCTGCTCGGTGTAGACCAGTTTGGTGTGAGGATCGATCAGCCCTCCGTGGAAGTCGACGGGCACGAAAAAGTCGGGCTTGGTGTCCTTGATAATGCGGCCGAAGGGCGTTCGCTTCAACTCCTTGACAATCCCGCCGTTCAGATCGAAGAACGCGAGTGGCGAACCGTTCTGGTCGGTGGCCACATAGAAGCGCTGATCGGCGTGCTCCAACGCGATCAGCATGTCGCGGTCGTCGTAGAAGAACTTCATGGTGCGACCCAGCTTGGGGAAGTGCACGTGGGTCACGAGGTGTGGTGTGCGAGGGTTGGCGTAGTAGTACTGGGTGGTGTTGCCCTTGTTATCGTGCCAGGCCACGAGGCGGCTGCGGTCGTCGTAGTAGTACCAGCTCTGGAAGCGCTCCCGCTCAAAGGCGTGGATCAGCTGGCCCCTGTTGTTGTAGCGGTACTTCTGCTCCCCACGCCGCACAACAAAGCCACGAGCGTCGTAGTTGTTGAACTCCACATCGCCCACCTTGATCACACGGTCGCCAATGTCGTAGCCCAGGTTGAACTTCTCTCCTTGGTCGACAACGCCGACCGTGTTGCCGTTCTCGTCGTACAGATACTTCCAGTTGTTGGTGCCCAGGACCTCGATCACGTGGCCGTCGGCATTGTAGTTGATTTTATCGAAGGCGGTGGATCGGCCAAACGTAGTTTTCTGCGATTTGACACGGTTTCGCAGATCGTAGTCCAGCTCCAGTCGGAACACGTCGATGTTCTTAACGTTCATCAGCACGCTCTTCACACGACCGTGCTGGTCGTAATCAACGATGGTGAAGAACTGCTTGGCGGAGTCCTGGATCACTGTTCGGTTGAAGGCGTTGCGAGTGATCTTCAGGTCCTGTACCACCTCCAACTGGCCCAGGTTCTGGCTGTACTTGTAGCGCGTAGTTGGCAGCTCCTTGTCATCGATGGCCATCTCAATGCCGCTTAGCCGGGCATTGCCGTCGTACGCGTACTTGTAGTGGGCCGAGGCTAGCGAGTTCTTGGAACCGAAGCGCAGCTTCTCGTCCTTCAGAATGCCGGCGTGGTACTTGAACTCGCGCCGCAGCTCGAAGCCCGGCTCCTGGACCTCCACTGACTTGACTAGGCTGGTTGTGTCCTGGTACGTATAGTGGGTGCTGGACAGCCCAGCGAGGATCGTTTCCAGGCGCCCGGCAGTATCGTGTACAAACGCCACCTGACAGATAGAATCCAATTAGTTAATGAGAATGATTTCATAGATTTGATATCGAGTACTTACCTTGCCTGACTGGTGCGGATGGATCTTGGCCAGGATCTGACCCTCGTCGTTATACAGAATTTCGAACGGATGGCGATTAATGGGCGAGTAGTACTGGTACTTGAAGAAGCCGAGCGATGTCTGCAGTGAGAACGCGTGAATGTGGCCGCGCGGCGTAGTGAGGCTCTGTAGCGCCCCGGCATCATCGTACTGCAGCAGGTAGTCGGATCGCCTAGGCGTGGTCACCTTCAGCGGAAGCGAGCCAAACATGTCCTTGAATGCGTACACCATGGTCGATCCGTCGCCGTACTTAATTTCGTTGAGTCGGCCATTGCGGTCGAATGAGTAGGCCTCTTGTAGCACACCCCACTTCCAGCTGACCAGACGCCCGAATCGGTCGTACTCCAAGTCTACGTCCGCATAGTCGCCCGACTGCGGCCGGAAGCTGATGGGGCGCGAGGTGCGGTCGTAGGTCACGTTGAGGAGCTCCTGCTTGTCATCCACCATCACGACGACAGACTGCGTCTCGCGGTCGTATTCCAAGGTCAGAACGTTGTCCCCGTTCACTCGCAACTTGCGACCCACTTCAGTGACGGGTCGAGGTGTGCCCTTGATTTGCTTGCC
Source organism: Drosophila seguyi (assembly GCA_008042675.1). Classification (NCBI taxonomy): domain Eukaryota; kingdom Metazoa; phylum Arthropoda; class Insecta; order Diptera; family Drosophilidae; genus Drosophila; species Drosophila seguyi. Next base: position 115,894 of record VNJU01001415.1, on the reverse strand, counting down.
TGCTTGTAGCGGCTGCTGGCGGCGCACAAAGTAGCGCCACTCGAACCGATTGGCCAGGTCGCCTGCGATCTCGGTGCGCTGTTTGGCCGGAACTGGGTAGCTTTCGCCAAGCAATGGACTTTGCTCGGCCAGAATCGTGTAGGGGGCAACCTCCATTTGCAGGTTGTGGCCCCAAGGTGTGATGCTGGTGGTGGAGCCGTCCATGTCGACGGTGGTGCGCGACTCAGCGGCTCCGTTGCGCACGATCACTGTGGCTCCCTGAATTAGTAGGGACATTTCCTTCTGGGCGTTCTCCGAGACCTTCACCTGGGCGCCCTTAACGCTCAGGTCGAAGCTTAGCTCGATGACCCTGCCCGTCGGCGTGACGGCGGAGGTAAGGCGGCCGAACTCGTCGTAGTTGTAGACGTAGGAGCGACCGGTGGAGTCCAGCTTGGTCTTGAGCAGGCCCGTGGGGCCGTGGTACTCGTAGGTGACGTTGTAGTTGTCCGGGGTGCTCAGCTCGTGCAGCATCTTCATGCGCGTCATGCGCAGCCGGCACTTCTGGCCCTTGGTGTTCTCTATTGAGTTGACCTGCGAGGTGTAGTCGCGTAGGAGGAACACCTTGTTGCCGGCTGCATCGGTGACAGTGCTCAGCTTGCCGTTGGAGGTGTTCACATTGTAGGTAAACACATATGTCGTCTCTCCAGTCAGGATGTTTCGCGTGGAAACGTGCTGGCCGAAGCGGTTAAAAATGTAGATCTCCTGCATGTCTGGCGCATAGATCTCGTACTCGCGCGAGGGACTTGCCTCAGGAATGCTGGACATCACCGAGCGGATGCGGTAGTTGGCTTGGTCCGCAATGTGCACATGGCCATCGGGAGTAACGGCCAGCGCGGCGATCGTGTTGAACTTGGCGCTAGTTGCCAGGTAGTGTTCCGCTTCGAAGCAATCGCATCCGCGCTCGAGGCAATTACACTTGGACTCGGCACCCGCGAAGGGGGCGATTCGTCCGTCTGTCCCGATAACACGCACTCGGTTGATGCGCTGCGAGTCACTCTCCGCAACGTACAACTCGCCCAGCGGTCCGAAGGCGATCGACTGCGGCATCACCAGGGTGGCGTGCGTGGCCAGGTCAGTATCGTACGCTGTCGAGGCAGTCGCGCAGTGCAGTGGCCTTCCGGAGATGACGCGAACCCTGCCATCGGGGGTCATACGTAGAATCATGTGATCGTCAATGATGTGCAACGTGTTGTCCATGGGGGAGACGGCAAGCTCTGTGGGCCAGCGCAGGTGCATCTCTTCTAGTTTGAGGGTGCCCTCACAGGGAATGGGCTTCCAGTGCGACTTGTGCATGTGATTGCCAATAAGAGTGCTGACGATTCCATCCCTGTCCACCATCCGGATGTTTGTTCCGTCGGCGAAATACAGGATATTGTCGCTAGAAATCGCAATGCCCTTGGGGTAGGCCAACTTGGCGTCCTTGGCCAAGGCTCCATCGCCGCAGTGAGCTTCGTCGCCGGGGAGGCATCGCTCTCCGGAGCCCACAACGGCCTCCCAGTTGAGTTCTGGCTGCGAGTAGTCGCTGGTATCGCGCACACGAATGATCTGGTGCGACTCCGGGTCCGAGACGTAGAGTGTGCCATCTAGCGGACTGAGGGCCATGTGGTAGCGGTAGGAGACGCGGGTAGCGTTTAGCTTGACAACGGTCCGGATGCTGCCGTCGGTCATGATGCGGCGGATATAGTTGAAGTCACCTACAAACAGACTGCCATCCGGAGCCGCCGCCAGGGCGACGGGCGCCAGCAGGCGCTGCTTCGTGGCCAAGCCATCGCAGTCGGGGCACTCAAGCGGACGCTGGTGTCCGTCGCCCATGGTGGTCAGGATGATGCGCGGCTTGTTGCGCAGGTATATGTTCGAGCCATCGCCCTTCTGCAGGATGCCTTCGTGGAAGTTGTAGCGATGGTGAATGTCCAGGTTCCAGCCACCCACCTCCGATATAGACATATCGTGGCCGCTCAATTTTGTGGTCTGGATGTCCCACACAATGTCTGTGCAGTCAGTGTACTGGTAGCCGACCTTTACCACGGCTGTGGTCACCCCGTAGACTCGTTGCCGGTAGATGTTTAGACGGTTCCAAGCGTACGTGAATTTGATTCCCGGATCCGCCTCAAAGACGCGCTCAAAAAGAATGCCCTCGATTGTGATGCGCAGATGGATAAGGTGCAGCGAACCCGGAATAACGTCGGGAGTGAGCTGCAACTTGATGGTGGACAGGTAGCCGGCGGCGCGTGAGGAATGATACACGAGATTGAGGCCCGTACCGGGTATCTGTAGGGACTCCTGGATGACCTGTGATTCTGCTAGGATGGCACTGCGGTCGGGACAGGCGCCCTGGAAGCCGTGCTTCCATGAAGCCAGCACAACGGGCTTCATCAGGTCGTAGTCGTGGGCGAAGCATGTGTGTGTCGCCATAGTGATCAGCCCTTTCTCCTCGGACATGCTCATGACAACGACATCAATGATCACCACTTCGTTCCAGGGCACTTGGACTATGCGTGACTGTGGTCGGAAGGGTGCGCGTCCGAATTGCAGAGTCACAGCTCCACCGCCATTTACCATAAGGTCGAACCAGCCGTCGTCACGTGTCAGGGTGAAGCCCTCCAAAAGGGTGGTGGTCGATACTCGGACACCCACTAGGCCCATGCCCAAGGAGGTGACCACGCGCCCTCTGATGACCGCTGATCGGCTGTGGGAAGGACAGAGATCATGGATTAGTTGGGTTTGCAGGGATGGGCGCTTCTGTGGCGTCTCTAGAGCTAGATTTCGCTAGGTCGGCAAGCAGTAAAACGAAATATTTGCAATTAACTACTTGAGCATTAAAAAGTACAAATAATATAAGTTCACACGCACAGAACATAAGACTCGTTTCAACACATAAATGTATTACAAGTTTAACAATATTTAGTATGGTATGTATGGTATATCGCGTTAAGGCTCATGTTTGTGACCTAGATTCGACCTAAGTACCAGTAAAAGTATGCTTTTCCATAGCTTAGATTTATTATGTGATAAACTAAAAACCCAAAGCACTTGGTTTGGTTGTCTGGAGAATACGGTTTGGGAATAAACTTAAAATAAACTACCAACTGAGCTTTTAAAAATGAAAATGTCAGCTACTGTATAAACGTAATAATAATTATAAGGCCAGTGGTCAATGTGTACCAAACAACCATTTAGAATAAGTAGTAGAGCAGAGTAGTATTTGTTGAGTATATTTTAGTACCGCATTTCGCTTGCTTACCTTGCATTGAAATAATTCCAAAAAATGCTGTTAGTATTGATTTTGATTTCGTTAATGAGTTACAACGAGTACGGGCAACGAGTGTCGAGTACCGAGCACCGAGTACGGAGTACCGAGTACCGGTCAACGAGAGCGTTAAGCAGTCGTTAGGTAATGCAAAGCATTCGAAGTTCGTGTCGTGCCGCGTAGTGAGTAGAGGGGTAGTGGTATTTACACGTAGTTATTAGTGGGTGGTAGTATCGAGTGGAACAGGAAAAATTTAGTAGTTGGCATGTAATATTTAATACACGGTTTAGGGAGCGCGTGTGGAGGAGAAAAGAGAGCAGAGAGAAAATAATTGAATTAGCATGGTTGTCTATGGTCTAGTAAGCTAGAATGGGATAGTGATGTGTTAATCGGCCCCCACCAGTTAGTTCTGAGGCCCTAGCTCCGTTTCGATCGCACCGAAATCGCGAGGGACTGCTGCTATGCCGCGTTGCGCAGGACACTTAGTCTACCTTATGGCGGTGACAATGGTGCTTAGCCCTATGTACTTACAAGCTAACTTAGGATGTTTCTGTCTGGGTTTGTTTCAAACAAAGGACATATAGGGTTTATATTTACAAGATTTTAATGGGATTTTCGGTATGTGGTGTGGCGGGATATGGTTTTATTTCGGGATTTGTTTTAGACGAGGGCACGAAAACGAAAAACGTAAATATTTAAACATAGAAAATCATTAATTATGCAAACTATTTGATTATTTTGTTTAGGTATTATATGTACGGTTACATTGGAATAACCAACTAGGCTCTCGTTATTGTACAGGATTTGAGCTTGTCTGCCAATCGTGGAAACTATACACAGCCATTACGGCTTCGATTTGGATTTGTTACGGTTAAAATTGGCTACCAGGAACTACCTACCTCTCGTTAAACGTTTCCAGTTTGGCGTAGTTCTGCAGGCTGCTCTCGTCGATGAGGAACTTCATCCGCTCAAAGAACGAGGCGGTGATAGCCGGTGGCTGTTTGCGGAGCAAGACGTCGATCGGCTTGGGAGCTGAGACGCAGAGCTGGGAGGTCTTGCAGACGTGGCTGGCACAGCACTCGGGGTCCTCGCAGTCAACCAGGCCATCTAGAGGGATGCGGTTGAGAAAATAGATTAGAGGTTCCTACTCCCGCCCATCCACAGCGACACTCACCCTTGTCGTTGTCCTTGCTGTCTCCGCAGTTCAGCTCTAGCGCGATGCCACAGTCCGGTCCATCCCAGCCCTCGTAGCAGCGGCACTCCCACTGGCCCTCACCGCTGACGCGGCACTGCCCATGACCTGCGCAACTATTGGGGCACCCCTCGATGGTGCAGTGCTTGCCGTTCCAGCCTGTCACGCATAGGCAGGTGCCGTTCTTGCACTGTCCGTGCTCGTTGCAGCGGGCATCACACAACCGGGTGTTGCAGTACTCGCCGCCCCACTCTGTGTCACAAGCGCAGGCGTCGCCAACGCAACGACCATGCTGGCCGCAGTCGAGGTCGCACAGCTCCTTCGAGCAGTCGTCGCCACTCCACTTGGCCTCGCAGGTGCATGTCTGAGTGTCCAGGTCGAAGGTGCCGTGGCCGGAGCAGTCGGGCAGGCATTGCAAAGCGTCCTGGTCCATGGTGGCGCAATCCGCTCCCTTCCAGCCCTTCTTGCAGATGCAGGTGCCGTCGGCGCAGAATCCGTGGCCCGAGCAGTTAGGATGCGGACAGTCCACTGTGGAATAAGGAGACGAAACGACAAGACAATCAGTAAAACGGCAAACGAAAACAAATAGCTGTGATGGGGAAGAAGAGATCCAAGATCCCATCGCTACCTTCTTCGCAGAACTTTCCCTTGTAGCCGCGCATGCACTGGCACTTGCCGCTGACACAGTGGCCATGACCATTGCAGTCGGCCACCTCGCACTCATCGTGCCGCAGGGAGCACTCCTTGCCCTTCCAGCCCGGGTTGCAGATGCACTCTCCGTTGGTGTACTCGCCGTGCTGCGAGCACAGCACGGGACACACGCTCTCGCTGCAGTCGTCGCCACCAAAGCCGGGATTGCACTGGCAGTGGCCCAGCAGACACTGACCGTTGCCCGAGCAGCCGTTGGGGCAGTTCTGGGTCATGTCCTCGGCGACGGCCGCGTAAAAGGTCAGTTCCTGTACGTCCCCGTCGTCGTTGTAGAGCGAGACGAACCAGTGTCCCGGCTCCATGTAGCGCGTTACCTCCCGCGTTATGGAAAGCTGCACGGAATTAAGTGAAGCGAACGATCGGTGGTGCAGGGTGCAGTAGGTGGGATGATGAGAGACACAGGCATGAAATAGATACAGGTTAGTACACATTCAGGATGATCCCGTTGCTCGCGAGCTACTTACGTGCGTGGCCCGGGCCGTACGCGTGCTGGCGCTGAATCCGCTGAGCACCTCCTTGAAGTGGTATTGCGTGTGGGTGGGCAATGCGTTGCGTCGGCCGTACACTCCGATCGAGGCGCCTCGCGGAATAGTGTAGTCGAACTTGACGTAGGCCGGCTCCGACTGGTAGAACTGCATGTTCCAGTAGCTGTACGGCTGTATTTCCTTGGTCAGCTTCTGGCCGAGCGTGATCTGGCCAAAGGTGGTGCCGTCAGGTGGGAAGCTGCGCGCCGGGAATGTTCGGGCTCCTGATTAAGCAGCGGCATGAATGGGGGTTCGCAGTGTTTCGAGTGTGCAATGTGAGGATGATAGAGATACAAAGATAATTAGTTTCGGGTTAGGTCTTGACGGTTTCAAAGACGTTGTTTGTATGTATGTATGTATGGGCACGATCTGTACAGGTCTTAGCCTAGGTTGTCGACTTATTACCCCCCAGAAGGTGGAGTTAACACCGACAGCCAAATGATTGATATTCGAGGAGTATACAATGGCAAAGGCTGGTGCCTCATGCTGATGTGATGCCAGATACTGATGCTTGGAGATACTTTGTACAAATGCGGGACTATGAGGGATGAGCAGTTTGGGTTACGGTCGATAGGCTAGAGTTAATAACCTGTACAGCCATTAGTATGGTTAGATTTCCTCACGTTAGAGAAAGCGGGTTAGCAACAAATGCACTGTGCACAATTCACCTTCCAGTATTAGTACTGGCATCACATCGGGACATGCAAGTGCCTCAACCACAGCAGTATCGGGTGGCTCAGTATTGGAGGCGGCAATGTGGTTATCGATCTCAGTGGGGTTAGTAGTAGCGGTGCTTGGGACAGGCATGGGCTCCCCGTTGTCCGATGACGCGTCCCCGTCCCTAACCCCGTCCTCACTGTGAAGGCTGCTCAAAACGGTCGCCCTCTCCAAAGGCGTTGAAGTTGTGGTGGCGGTCGCGGCTATAGTGGATGTGACCGAGTCAATGTCAACACCGTCATCTAGGTAGGTGGGCGCTGGGGGTGGTAGGCAGCTGCAAGGGCAGTCCGGCATGCGGGGCGGCGGTTCCGGGACACAACTGTCCGCATAGCTTGCCGCCTGCTCGGCACGACGCTCGTGGGTCAGCACCTCCTTAATGTTGTGCGACCCTCTGCCGGTGGGCACCTCCACGTGCAGGGTGTAGACGGAATCGCTGCCCTCGTCGGTGGCAATTGTCAGGTTGAGGAAGATTCGCTTGCCCGGCTGATCAATACGCTCACTCACATAGGGCTTTAGCGGCTTAAGGTGAATGGGCACCTCTGAGTCCTCCGCTTGCTCTTTGAGTACCTCGTTCTCACTCGCTGAAGGCTGTGTTAGGGGCAATTTGGGCGGCGAATCTCTCTTGTCTGCCGTCTCGTAAACCTCCTCCTCAAGAGATCTGTGTGCCTCATCTAGTTTGACGATATCGATATCCTCCAGGCGAGAGTCATCGCTCATCATTAAATCGGACTCCGTGTGATTGGTATCCTTACTGACCTTCTGAGTAGTACCTTTGGTACCAAAATGTTGGTGAATAAATTGTACAAGTAGAACACGATGGACAGGCTCAGGAAGTGTTTCGAAAGCGTTAGCCTAATTTTTATTAAAAATCAAATCCTGAATGGTGAAAAAATACTTTACTTAAGAATAATAAGATGAGTAACGGTCTTATAAATATATTTTTCTTGCTTTAACTCTGTCTGCTATGACTGACTACAAGATATTAGAACAAATATTTCAGTTGAACACGAAAATGAGTGGCGATGTTTCAATTCGAAATTATCACTAAAATCAATCTCATCAGGCTGAACGCATGGTAAAAACACTTCTTGAGCCTGAACCTTGGCCGTAATTCCACACCACAGGCTTGGCTCGTCTCCAAGTCGCCGTGGACTTGATTTATACCTTGAGGGGGTGGCTCCTTGGTGTCTACCTCATAGTTGTCAGCTAAATCACGCTCATTATTCTTATCATCAGCGGCAGGTTTCTCCTCTAGCAACTCTCCCACCACGTTCGCCCTGATTTGAAAATCATTTTCAGTGACGGGCTGGGTTTGGGTTGGGGTTGGGCTTGGGCTTGGGCTTGGGGAGGCGGGGAAAGAGCTCAGCGCGAACTCTGGTTGGGTGGTGTTGATTTCAACAATGTCATCGGTGTCACTCCTCAGAATCGTCTCCAGCGCTGGGCCTGAGCTGCTGTTGTCACTTTGATTATCGTCATCAATAACAGCAACAAATGTGCTGGGCCCCGGCTCCACCGTTTGTGCCGTTGCCATTCCAGTCACCGGGAGACGCTCCACTTCCTGCTGCTCACTGTGCTCCACGTCCTCCGCCTCGACCTCATATTTCCTTCTCTTGTTGACCAGTGTTTTAGCTGCGCTGCGTAAATTGCTGTTTAATGATTTGCCAAATTGTTGCCTTGACTTGGGTCTCCGGGTGGGCGGAGGGCTGGCCTCCGGCTCAGCTTCGTCTTCATAGACATAGTCACTGGAGTCCACCTCGATTTCTCCACCTTCCTGGGGTCCATCCAGCCCGCCATCGATTCCGCGCAAAGTTTTATTTGAAATGCTTTGCCAGGCGACAGCTGGAGGGCTCCTGGCCGGGGTCGAAGCCGAATACTTTTTGGGCAGCTGCCGGTTGAGGCTTTCGCTTGTAATTAAGTCGCTGAAAGTTTCGGCCTTGGCCACATCATCTTTGGCCCCCCTCTCGATTAAGCTGCGTCGATGTCGTCGTCCCTCATCGCCTGGCCCGTTGGATGACAGCGGCGTTGACATTGCTCTTCCTACAGGTAAACAAAGCGAACAAATCGAAATGGAAAGGGGCAGGATGCCTGCTGAGGAATGCCATCCCAAACAACACCCGGTCCTTCACCTCCTTATGTTAAGCGTTAAATGTGCTTTAACCCAACACCGGCTTACTCTTGGCACGTTAGGGAGCTCCTAAGTGAGCGGGGCGCAGAAGAGACCGGGAGAAAGCAATTGATACTCAGCTACGAGTGTGATTTAAGCATTTAATAGACGAGACTGGGCCCCGAGTGAGAAAGGGGTCTCTCCTTCCTGCACTTCCCAGCGCGTCTTGCTGTCAATTCAGGAAAGTAATTAATGCAATATTTTAGCCCGACAAATCCCAAAGAACGCACTTAAGTTTAACTTGAATTGAAAGAAATGGGAGGCGCGCCGAGAAATAATGAAAACGGCATTCGCATAATCCCTATCCAGCGTAGGCGTCTGTCTGTCAGGCGCAAACTTTGAGCAAAAAACCTACAAAAACAATAAACTTTTTGTCCCCGCCGGAGGGCGCTAAGCGCTAAATACTCCGTCGTCTTGGCTTTCTTCTGAGCTCCGTCTCAATCTCTTGTGCGTCCCACTCCGTAGTTGCCCGACGAAACTTGCGAAAACTCATTTAAAAATAATTAAAAGTTGTGCATAATTACCTCCATTATTGGCATTCGCCAGGGAGGACAGCGATGTCGAAGGCGTCAGCGAGGACTGCGAGGAAGACGTGGCCGCCGAGGATGTGGCCTCCGCAGAGGCCGACGTCGACTGTAGGCCCTGGGCGGTGCCGCTGTTTGATGTGGCAGTCGTCACACTGGCCGCCGAGGATCCACCTACTGCTCCTCCGCCCGGGCCGCCAGCTCCGATTCCAGCTTGCCCCTGGGCCATTCCGATGCCTTGTCCGTTCTTGGTGCGTCCCGAGTTGTGGAGTTTGGAGAGGTCAGTGTTCGTGCTCTTGGCAGCCGTCACCTCGGCCGCCTCGTTACCGACTAGAACTGTGCAGGGTGCCGACTGGGTCCAGTGCAAGCCGCCGAAGGTGGTCAGCAGGATCAGCATGAGCACGCACAGCACCAGCGCCGATATGGCGCCGACGCTCACCCAGGGCGAGGAGCAGCGTGCGGCCAGGTCCTTGCGGAAATTCATCGGCGCCGAGTAGTGGTGCGCGGGCATTCCGTTCATGACGCTGCGCGGCGGCAGGACGGGTCCCATGCAGCCCTGCGTGCTTCGCTCGTAGCCCTTCAGCGTGTCTTTTGTGGGTGTGGAACAGGCCGATCCGCTCTTGAAGTCGATGGGTGAGCCCTTGTTGATGTCTGTAAAGGAGGGTAGAGTTTGGGGTTAGATTCTGTTGTGATAGGTTAATCAGATATAGGGCCGATTTGAAGGAGTTGGAGAGTTTGGGGACAGCATTAATTAGACACTCGAGCCTGCGAGCTTCCATTAAATTCTCTAAGAGAGGACATGGCACGGTCGCCCCTGAATTCCCCCGATCGCTTTCCCAGGAAACCACAAAGCCGGCCGCGGGGGGACAAGGAGCGGTCTGTGCACACTATTGTATTTTTCTTATCGCCATTTGGCGCAAATTTCATTTGTATAAAAGGATTTGCACAAGGATAACAAACTGACATTCAACATAACCTCAAACAAACGAGTCGACAGACGGAACAAAGCTGAAAAAACGAACGAACCGAACGAACGCAACGAAACGGACTAACGGCGAATGAGTGGATGAAGTAAGCAGGCAAAATGACCAGCGACAATGACGTTGGCAAAACAGGAGCCAGCGGGAGGAATCGTAAAAAAGCGATGAGAGTGGCGTTCCTGCGAAAGGTTTGCCGGCCGTTGATGTGTCTGACGTAGGGTGAGCGTGGGCGAGGATTTGCCGGAGTGAAGTGAAGTGAAAAAAGGCAACGCCGCGGGGCACACCGAGCGGTGACAGCGCCAAGAGCGGCAGGACAGCCAGATAGCAGGATAGCCGGACAGCCGGACAGTCGAGCGGAGCAGGAGGTTGGCGCAAGTTAAAATCATTTGTTGATGCCATGATGATAATTCGATTATGTGACATGGAGCGGCGCACGGGCTGCCCTAAATGGGGTTCAGGATCCCCTAGTGGCGAGGAAATGGAAATCGACAATGGAATGCTGCTGTGCTGGACGGGGTAGAAGACATAAATCAACAAGCTTTGGTCCGACTGAGTTGTGCTTCGCGCTCTACAGCAATCCATACTTGCACGTTATGCTTCCTATTTTGATGAGACTATATTTTCATAATTTCAAGATCGTGAGATCGAATACAGGCAGATCTCATCACGGTCAATCAAAGAGCTCATAGGGGTCAGTAAGTGAGCGACACACAAGTGAGCAAGCTGCGGCTTCAGAAGCTCCTTGCTCCAAATACCAGGCTTTGCGCTGGTTGAATCCCTTACGCCTAGCGGAAGAGCTTGTTACCAATGCTATCAATGCCAACTCCGCTTACACATTTAGCGGCCGGCGTTCCAACTGGCGTGTGGCATGTGGCTTGAATGCGTGCGTGTGAGGGCTTGAAATCAAAATCATTCCTCGTCCTGCGACAAACGCTCGCTTTCACGAAAAATCGTTGTAATTTCTCGCAAATGGAGCGACGGCGCGGCGGTCGGAAACCTCCATCTTCATAAGAGCATAGTTTGCCACGGCTGCTGGCCTTTTTGCGGGCTAACCCACAATGGGTCCTCCTCTTACTTTCAGACCCTGTCCCGGCCGTCGTGTGTGCCCAATGATAGCGTGAATAATGTCTGCGTCATTTTTTTATATCTACACACATTTGTATTTGTGTGCATGTGCGGATGAGTATTAAAGATGCCCACTAAGCGTATACGGGATGTTAGATTTATTTAATGTCAAGATCTCGCCATATGTGAGCGGGGAAGTGGGGCTTGGCGGTGAGCTGTGGGCAGATGCATAAGTGTCCAGGGAGGAGATCCCCAATCCCCGGTTCCCAGTCACCCTCCTAATCCCAAATTTCCGAGCTTCGCACCCGTGGAGACATTGGAAGGGGCCAAGCAAAGGTTAATCCGAGAGTTCCAGGCAAGCTCCAATGTTAGTTGCCTCGTTAAGGGGGCGTGGCAGGCGGGACTTGGGCAGTTTTTATGACCGAAACGTGTGGAACGGTTGAGGGGTGCCGCCGGCAGGGTTGCCGGCAGTATTTGTGTGTGAATAATTAACGAACGCATAATAGCAGTCAGCAGCGTAGTCAGTAGTCGGTGTTCGAGCAGGTCCAACGAGTGATATAAATTTACACAAGTTAATGGGCGTTGGATGCTTTTAAAAAAGAGAGCCTCCGCTCCTCGGAAGTGTTTGCAGGCTGATGAGATGAGAGTGCTGCGGGGTCATTAAACGTAATGGCAGACACGACAAAGTATGCTACGATAAATGGCAGCCGCCGCCCACCCTGGGTCAATTTATCGGCGGAATAGATCACAAATATGCAGGCTTTTATCGTATATTCCTGCTAACGACCTCAATTGCAGCATCCCGATTTCTTGCTCAATTGAAGTCCGAGTTTTCGGAGCTTTCAGCTTAGCAGCAGTAGAGCAAATCCAACGATCCCCTTTGGCAAATTAGCCTTAAGTCGTAACGCCATACGGAAACTCCAGGTTTTTTTTTTTAAAACTTGTTGAGAAACCAACTTCTCTGACTGTTCCTCTTCCTCTTACTCAAGCAAATTATTCGTCGTGTGGGTTTTTAAATGCCTTTCCATTTTAATGCATTGACATTTTACGCAAAATCTGGATTACGCCTGCGGCCGCCGTTTTATGCACCTGGGAGTAAATCGCTTAAATTAAAACAACAGCGGCCCATATCTGGGCGCAATTTTAGCAGCAACAGCAAAGGCGATAACAATAAAAAATATAAATAGTGTGGCAAACGCAGCTGGCAGTAATGGCATCGGTATAATGTGTCGCTGTGTGTCAACCCCTGGCCACAAGTGATGGCAGCAAGCTGACGCCACCAACAACCCTGCCCCGGCAGTGCAGCACAAATCTGATTTATGCTCCGTGCAATTTAACATTTTTAATAATATTAAAATTACAAATTTATACACATCCCACTTGTGTGCGTTGTGGGCCCAAGGTGTTGTAGTCCAATAAACACTAAGCCGTGCCTGCGAGACTGGAGGTGCCGAGGGCCTGGGGCCCGGCTTGATTTCATTTTAATTGGCTTTCCAGGCGGCTGACTTCGTCTCTCCTCCGGCCGCCTTAGAGGGAGAATATGAGCTCGAAAGTAGGCAGTGTTTCCAATCCTCTCGACGTAATTAAAAATCATTTCAAGTATGGAAAATACGCAAAGCTATCAGACCGAAGAATTAGGCGTAGGCCGGCTGAGCCTAACCCATGACCCAGAAGGAGAATGCTCAATTGGGATTCAATACGTAGTTTCCTCCGAGACTCCCGGTCCAACTTCCATCGTGGACCTCGCCTCCCTGGGGCACACGCAACAATTGTGTGTTAAGTACTTTTTGAGTAATTGCCTTTTTCGGACTCGGTCCGTCCCCGACTACGGCCGACTACAACCAATTTGCATAGCCGTTAATGAACATTTGCTAATATTTTGAGCACTAAAAAACAACGCCATTAAGTGGAGGGTGCTACGCCCCGCCCCTCCGTGCTGGCCCTTCTGGCTGGGGCGCCAAAGCGTGCGACAATCAAATAAAAGTACATGAAAAACACATAAAGGCACATAAAAGGGGTATCCACGGAGCACGGAGCACGGACTACGTATTTTTTGTTATTCCTCGCATTTTAATGGCAAAGCGCGACGATTGCTTGAAACAAACAGGTGAGCCGGCAGGGCAGGGGCAGGGGTAGGAGCAGGAAAGGAAAGGAAGCTCCCGCCATGTTGGTAATGGAGTTTGCAAACAAACATGGCCGCCGGGGAAAAATCACATAATTTACACGTTTGCATTTAAGTATTAAGTGGGCAGGGGCTGGAGTCGGGCAGGGATGGACTGGAATGGGTGGCAAAGTGTTTCGTTTACTTTTACCGCGTTTGTTTGCGAGGCTCAGCAGAGTTGCTCCGCCAACACATATTCGTGTATGTACGGGTATTTTAGGTTGAGCCCGCCCGACTCAGTTTTATGTGCAGAGGAAGCAATTTTTGGGTCGACTTTATTGCCCCTGTCGCCGTCATCGGTGTTGATGTTGATTTTAAAGCGTTTAATGGCCTCGCGTCTCTGTTTCTCCTCGGCCAAATTGAAAAGAAAACCCCCGAAAAAAGGGACGCCTGAGCGAAAGATGAAGATTCAGAGGCCGAGGCAAGATCTGGGTTTATATGTTTGAACAAAGTGTTGGGATTTCCAGAGATTTGCCTTGGAATTCGACGGGGTTGTTGTTGCCAGGAGCTGGAGTGGAGTCCCTGCCATAAAAGGGATGCGGGAAAGGGATTATGATGGATTGACAATGGGCCGGGGCTGGGGCCGGATCGTTGGGACGGAATGTAGGGCACGGAAATACGATAAGGGCTAGGCAACCCCATTAAGGGATGGCTAAGAGTGTAAACTGTCATATCCACTACACATCTAATCCCACATTCATGGACAGGTTATTATACTAGGCATAAAGCAAGAATGGCTGCCTGGTAGGCACTCCGCTCAAATCGGTACGTCCGTAATTACAGCCGTAAGTGGGCACAAATTGCGATACGCCGAATGGCTGGCTCTTCCTTCTGTTCTTTTCTCACTCCGGGCGCTGCTCCGCCTCGCCTTCTGTTGTTCCGCCGCTTATAATCAAAAATTCCATTTAAAACTTTAAACTCATTACTAAATGTTTAATGTGCGCTCGTTTCACGCTCGCCCTGCTGTTGTTATTTTTATTATTGCCGCTGCCGCTGCCGCTGCTCTTGTTGTGCGATAAATCAACACAAAAAATTCTGCAATTTGTTAGGCGCGCAAAGACAGGGAGACAGTCGGACGGACAGACAGGGACAATAAAGGTCTAAGGCCGGGAGTGGGGACTGAGTTCTCTAACGATGCGGCAACCTGTCGACGTTCCCGAGGAGACCCAAAAGGGTCGTAGTCCTCGACGCCATATTGTTTCAAGCAGGCGGCGCACAGCGGGCGACCTGAGCAGCGCCTCGAGCTCTAATCAAGTGTGTGTGCGGATGAGTGGCTGAGTCGCGGCTTTAGGACTGGATCCGGGTTCCGCATTCCATATTCCGGATTCCGGATTCCGGATTCCGTATTCCGCATGCCGCGTCCCGCGCCCTCGCCTCTACTGGTGCTTCAAGGCAAAGCCAAGATGAGTGTCACTCGGGAGGGGGAGTAAACTTTCGGCACGATTTGCATGTAAATTAATTGCCCTTGCCCTGGCCCTGGCTCTGGCCCGGCCGTGCCGTGCAACGAGATTTTTTCCCGCTTAAGCAACCCTCGGGGCGAGATAAGTCGTATAAATTATAGCAATTTAATAAGTTTTAAATATACGCATCCGGCTGACTCTCTCTCTCTCTCTTTGTCTGTTTCCCGAAAAGTTGGCTGAATCTTTGCAGCAAAGTTTACCGAATGTCGGGGGGGGGGGGGGGGCAACACTCCAGAATCCACAGTCCCGCCTCCAGACTCCTGGCTACAGGTTGTCCCCGGCCTCGTCCTGCTTCTGGTGCTATAACTCCAGACAAAAACTGTTGCCGATTAAAATTGTCGGTTGGGCATTAATTTTATGTCACGATGCGCTCGGAGCCAACGTGCCGTGTGATAAGGTGGCGACTCCTCAGCTCAGCACAGCCCGGCTCCTTGGGGGTGACTGGGCTCTGGGTGTCTGGGCGGGCGGCTCTTCGCAGTTTTGTTCCCGCTCTAAATGGGTTTATGCAAGTGTGAAAATAAGTCTCTTAATGGCCGGGGCGGGCAGTTAATGAGTTGAAAGTGGCGAGGCACGTGGATTACGCTCCTTTGTTCGCCCCTCGCCGCCTGCCTTGGGTCCTTCCATTTTTCTTCTGCTCCCCGGGTCAGGGGAAGACAAAACTTAATTTGTTGTTGCAGGTGAGACGAATAAATTATTTGATAACAGTTTCAGTTTTCCCAGCATAAATAAGATTTCACGAGCGCCACCGTCGCCGCCTTTGTTTGCCGAGCGGGGGAGGGCGCTCCTGGGGATCGGGACTCGGGACTTGTTTGCCGTTAGTCGCTTAATGCCCGGCTTAATAGTGTAGGTTGTAGGAAAGCTGCCAACTAAAGGTTTCGGTTTGTCTTGACTCCGGCTGTTTGCCCTCGCCCAATATTGGTTCAGATTAAATTTTGTGCCGGCGGTCGACACCCGATTCCTCAAGGTCTGGTGCTACCAATCAGCATTCTCACATGTAATTGGACACGTAGGGATGGCCCTTTCGGCGCTCCCAGGCCCGGCTTGGCAGTCCAGCCAGGACGACTGTATGTAATTACAAAGCAAAAGTTTCGCATATAATTTAAACAAAAAACGAAAAGGAACGAACGAACTTTTTCAATAACAAAAATTTGCACAAACAAAAAGAAAAACGACCTGGGGAGGAAGAGCAATGGGGAGGGTCACAAATGGCAATGCCAAAAGGCAACTGTGAAAAAGTTTGAAATAAAAACGCCAATGGCCAAAACAACGTCACACAAGTGCACACAGAGGTACGTGATGTGCCTGGGCAATGCAAATGTTTAATAAACTTTTTCAAATAAAAATTTATCTACGTTGACGTGCAATTTTTAGACCAATTAAACCGCTGGCCAGTGCTATTTCGGGCGGCGGAAGTGAGTCCTGAAGCTCGGGGCCCCTTCGGTGGGGGAGTTGGCAGGGCAGGCAGACAGGGATCGCTAGTTCGCTACGTGCCCTGGACCTGGCTCTGCCTCTGCTTTTGATCCTCTTGCAGGAGTCGAAACTCGCTTATAATTACGACGCGTGTAAATTAGTGCTTAATGGCACGAGGATGCTCGCCTTGTCGGCTGCTTGGCATTTCCGGTTTTAAATTTAATTAGCTGGGTATGCTTGCATAATTCTCACCGCGGGGGCGAGGCGGAGCCCGCGCTTTTGGCAAACTAATAACAATAATTGCGATAAAGCCAGCATTAAACGCAGTGCAATAAACACGCGCGAAAAAAGTCGATTTTAATTACGCATTTAAATTTGTTTGTTTGTTGGTTTGTTGTTATTCGCGGCGCGGGGAAAGGTAAAAATAAATGCTGGGGCTGCCTTTTGTTTTCGATTTAATGAACTGTAAAGCGCAGCCATATTTATTGCGTACTTTTTGCGTTATTGTTTATTTGCACGTTTGCATTTTTTGTTGTCATTTTTTCTTGGTTTCGCCATTTTTTGCCCTCTGCGTTTCACCTTTATCATTTTAATGCATTTCATTTAAATTACTATACACGTTGTTTTACCAACGCCATTATTGGTATTATTTTATTTTCGTCCCCTGATTTCCCCCCGATCGCGGCTCCATTGCCTATTTTATAGTCAATAAACATTGTCAGCCTTATCGCCTTTAATTGAAATTAACTTCTGTCGCTGTCCGTGTCCCGCCCCTGTCGTGGCCAGAACTAGACGCGGCATTTGCCTATGTGTGCATAACTCTGACCGCTCAAGGTCCCGGTGGCATTTGGCAGGAATCGAAGGCTGAAGGCAAGACGTAAGAGTGGCGAGGCTCGTCATATCCACGGCTGGCATTTAATCAGTAAACGGCAGCCGCCTGTGCGGACATCAATTATTGTCTCATAAAAAGTAATTTATATTAAAATCAAACCGCTTATAATTTCATTATGTTGATATGTACAAGTGAGCGGCGGCAGCGAAGTTGCGGGGCAGCTGGGCGTTGGGGGCGAAATGTGCGGCCATTAAATTTTGCCGCGGCAGACATTTTGTAATAAAGTTTGTGTTAATTAACGCACACAGCTGCAAAAAACATTGGGGCGTACGCATATCTCGGCAGTGGCTGCCCTCTTGCCACCCGCTGCCCCTCCCCTGACCCTGCCCCTGCCCCTGCCCAGGACATGCACTTGCAATATTTAAATTCAATTGCATACTTTCGAGCGCACTCGTTTGTCTCGCCGGCCACATGGCGCATACTTAATGAACCATGGCCTGTTCCGCTGCATATTTTATTTGCTCTCTGGCTTGTGACTGAAATACCTGCATAAAAACAACAACGATAACTAACGGAGCAGGAACAACGGAGCAGGAGCAGCGGAGCTCAGAGCTCTTTTTTCCATCCATAAACGACGCACTAATAAAAATCATAGTGAAAAAATTGGTTTGCCATTATATTTAATAAAGTTAAACCGACGGCGACAACGAGTTGGCCGACTGTGAGGAAAAGCGGAAGGAAACCCCGGCAAATCTCCGGCCAGGTGTGAGCGAGAGTGTGAAATCGCCGATTGCCCGCCTGGTGGCGACCGTGATGAGGTCAATTTTAATTTTAATTGGGTGAGCCGCGAAAAACAAGGGGCTGCCCTCTTCCGGACCGAAGTTAATTCCTTTTTAGACTCCGGTTGGGAGCTGGGCTGCTCTTGCCCTTCTGCGCGATAGTAAACAGATTAAATTTTGATTAAAATTGTCATTAACGTTTCCCTGGGCTTTGGGATGTCAATTAATATTGCCTTAATGTTATTGCCAATAATTGTCATAATTTCTTTTTTCTTCATTCTGTTTTACACTAAAACTGTCATTATTTATGACGATGTGTTGCTGTTGTTGCTGATGTTGCTGCTTTTGTTTTAGTCCATTTTGCGCCATTTTTATGGCATTTAATTGTTTTAATTGTATTCAACAATGTCCATTAAATATGCGCAACAACAGCAATAAGAGCAGTCCGAGCTGAAATGGATTTGACATTGCGGAATTTATGAAATTAATAATTATTCTATGCGTGGCTCTAATTGTCAGGCGAATTTATTATATTACAATATGACTTTTTTAGACCTTCGGATAATGCGTTCACCGCTCTAACCTCAAAAAACCCTTAAATTGTGGTCGCACGCAGAGATGATGGCTTTTCGAATTGCCTTTGAGCCGGTGGTCACATGGATATGAGCTCAAATAAATTAATGTAAAATTATTAACTGACAAACGCTAAAATTATGGCAATTTATGGCGGCCATAAAATGGCGGCATTTATTGGCCGATAACCGAGGAAGGGCCTTCTCGCAAGTGTTGGCATATATTAATATTAATTTTAGGGACACTAATTTGGATTATGCATTGCAACGTTAATGGGCTTTAAATCGGATGAACGCTTTAATATAAAGTTTCCTGAGCATTAACATAATCAGTCGAAAGGTTTTGTTATTATCAGATGAATTATTTACGACGTAAGGGTAAGATGGCTGAGGAACTCCACAAGACTTTCAAATGATTTTATTACCTTTGAATTTGCATTTCCCCAAACTACTCCTATACCCTCTATATACACGTTCTGTGCAAGAAAAAAATTCCCTCAATGCGGCAGTGCTTTTGCCTTTTTTTGTAAACTTATTTATTACGATCAGGGTTTGGTCGCCACGAACTAAGCCCCAAACCCAACAGCCCTCCGCTGCACTTTAAAAGCCATTAAAATGGCAAACTGGCTGCCGGAGCCCGTCAAATGTTTCCCTTCCAAAGTGCTGCCCCCCAGCTTATGGCTAGCGCTGTTAATTTCATCAGAGCTACTGGTAATTGCGTGTATGGAGTTGCAGTTCCCGGCCAGGATGGCCGCAGAGACGCAGCTTCCTCGTCCGACTCCTTGTTTTGCTTTCTGTTTTTGTGCACAAAATATAACTGGGGTGCGTGGAGAGCAGGGTGACTCTGGCTGAAACTGGCACTGGGCCTGGGCCTGGACCTGGCCTTGCGGTCCTGCGGATGCCGATGCCCACCGACTGGCTACAATTTATTATATTAAGTATTTATGTCGGAACGCTCCTCACACACAGCTGTGTGTGCGTCTGTGGCGCGGGGTCTCTGTGTCTGTGTATGCATAATCCGAAAGCCAAAAGTAATTATATTAAGTAATTGATGAATTTGCCTTTTTCCGCGACGAGCAACGCCTGTTCCGAGCCTGCGGGATATAGACGGCCAATGCCAGACGATTGGCAGACAGAAGGATGTCCAGGGGATAGTGTAGTTCGAGTCCCGAAGGCAAATAAAATTTAATAAAGCGGCAAATAAAAATTTATTGTGTGTCATTTTAGGCGCACTGCGACACAGCACCCAGTGACATCGCCACCGCCATCGAGCGACAATGACCGACAGTTTTTTGATTTGCTCATCCGATGGGCGGCAATTTCCGGCTGCCGGGGCAGAGGCTTTGAGCTAAGCTTAAAGAGCGTTCGGGTAATATATATCCACGCACTTTTTTGGCCTGCTCTCCAAGATTTATTTGCACATTTTAAATTTGATTGAAATGAATCGGTCTTTTTATGGAGATATGCACTCGCGAGTCGCGAGGGATGTATGTGAAAGGGGGCCGCACAGGCGTTTGGGGGTTGCATCTCGGATTCTTGGGGTTGCATGCCCCCTTGATGGATGGCTCTCAAATAGCCTTAAAGTTTAGACACAAAAAACAGCGGGCTTTGAAGAGCATGGCCCGTGATAAATGGAGTTCACTGTGCACGCCTTGACAGACCGCGCCGCCACTTTCGAGCCCATACCCAAAGGCATGGCATGGGATCCGGCGGAAAAGTCATTAACGAATCGAAACTTGGGAGCCGAGAGTACACACTTCGATAATGGCACTTTTTATGGTCACTTATCGGAGGCGTTGAAGACAATAAACGCTAGTATAACAGTTTGCTGCCCAGGAGCGACCGAATATAATAATGCCGAGACCAAACTTTTGGTAGCCGCTTATCGCGAAGGAGTAAAGGCAATGACCAGACGAGAGCCAGAAACAGAAACAGAACCCAAGACCGAAGCACCGGCAAAGCAAAGTTGCGAAAATTTATTGGGGAAATTGGCCAAGTCGAGGGAACTTTAACGAAACGATACCAAAGTTTATTACTCAATTACAAAACCATCAAAATGAAAACGAAATGAAACGAAACTCGCCGAGAGCAGAGCGGAATCCGAAAGATAAATGAAATTGATAAGCGCGTAATTTATGTTTGGATTTCGTTTTATTCTGTCATTAACGCGCAGTTGCCTCGCCCAGTTAGAGTCCGGAGTCCGTAGTCCGTAGTCCGTAGTCCGTAGTCCACAATTGTGCCCTGTATTTGTGTTGTACTCAGCCGCGTTCTGGCGCCTTGGCACGCTCCTCACTCCTCCTCCATTGGAGAAACTTTAACCGCCGAGGAAAACTTGGTCAAGGCGAGTGGAGGTGCCCTCCGCTCCGGACTCTCCGCGACCATTCGGGCTCCCACATAATCGATCAAAATCGATGCGATTGCCAAGCGATAAATGGCGTTGAGTATTCAACATTCTATAAAACCGATCGGAATTTTGCATTTTGCGGCGGGTGAGGGGTGAGAGTATTATGTGACCCCGCCCCACCAGCATTGTGCATAAATAATATCGGAGCAACAAAGGCCGCTCTCGTTGCACATAATGAAAAATTGAAACATGAAAATTGTCACAAACAGCGAAAAGGGGTTGCTGATGAGCAGCGATGATGAGGCAGGGTGCCGGCGCATTACCTGTCGGGCCCAGCCTTTCCGGAAATGAAATTTTGCAGTGATAGCAGGGGAAGAGGTGGGTCCGACCACATCCATAAGTACACATACATCAATGAATGCATATTGGGATTGCAGCCACTGGAGCAAGCGAGGCAGGCACAGTGGCTGACAATTTTGACAATTTTCGTTATGCAATAAAAATGATGTGCGGCGACAAAGCTGTGCCACCCACTCACCGCTCGTGGCCCACGCAAACTGTTATACGGCCATGCAATCGTAATGGCCCGGGTCATGTGCCCATTCGCCCGGTGCTCCGAGTCCGTACGAAAAAATCGGTATTCAATGGGCATTTCATTAATGCTAAATGCGGGCGACCGAGCTTTAGAGCTCGGATTGGAGAGGGGAATGCCGTTCGTGGAGGCGGTCTGCTCGAGCCGGAAGTTAATTGAAAATGATGATAACACATATGGAAACGTAATTGTTTGTGAACTGTAGCATACAAGCCGCGGGAGGATTGAATTAGTCTGCGAGCTGGTGCGGATTTCTCTCTAAATCCAACCCCAAGCGGCAGAATTCATTAGCGGCACGTCCGCCCTGCGCTCTTAGCACCTGTCCCACACGACGGAGGCCGCCCAAGATGCTCTGGGTCCGCGGAAATCCACTAAATCAATTCAATTCAATTACAAAACGCTTCCACCCTCCCACCTACCACCTACAACCTCCCACCCGCCAAATGGCAGCAAATTATCCGCCTTGCTAAGCTGGAGGCGCGCTTTATGTAACATACTTTTGCGGAGAAAAAATTGGCTTTTAATCAGCACCCCCGATGTCGGCTTAGCGGCTGATTGGATTGAGGGATGGGCGGCACGCGGGCAGGAGCACTCTCTGTTGTCTTTGTATAATTAGAACGGAGCCAAGGCAACCGGCAAATCAAACCGACGACAGCTGAGACGAAGGACGACGAACAAAAAACCAAAACGCTTGCCAAATTAGCCGAGTGCTAAAAAAAACCCAACGTTCTGCGGCAATAAATCTTCGCTCCGCTCCGGTTTAAGTAATTTCAATTTCATTTTCAGTTCCAGTTTCGGCGACTTCCGCAACCACATACAAAAGTAATTAGGAGGCTTTTTTCACGTTCTGCCCGTGTTTCTTCAGAGGGAGTTTAATTAAAATGGATTTTTTGGCGGCGCGGTATTTATTTATTTGTGCGTTTCCTTGTGATTTGAGTGTTGCGGTAATTAAAATGACATTATTCAAAGTTGCCCTGGCGAAAAGGGTCGACCCCGGGCCCGGGGTCTAAAGGTCGTTGTCGAGGCTTGTTTGTCCGCCGGATAGGCGTTTATTGCTCAGCGCCAAAGCGGACTATCTAGATGAAAGGGTTCCTGCCTCGCCCACTTTCCCCACTAGTATGGAGAATCAGAAAACGATTAGTCCAAGATTAGACTTTGATGGGTCACGTTGAGATGGGTTCCTCTCTGCTTTCCATACGGACGGAAGGAAGGTCCCTCGAGACGGGGCGTAATTCACCGCACAGACGACTGCTATTCGCGACTCGGTTCAATAAACTCTTGTCTAGTCCAGAAATCCATTAACGCCCTGCAGACGTGATCGATGTGCAGCGGCGAGCAAGGGATTCGGAGCCCCGCAAAAAACAAACACGCACCGAAGTCTGCCGGGGAAAAAGTGCACAGCAGCTTGCAAGTGCAGTTGGGAAGTACTATTTTTAATCACTTCAAAAGTTTCATTTTTTGCCGCTGTCGCTCTGTTGCTCCTCTTCATTGTGTGCCTGCCTAAAGAGCCAACACAATGACAACATTTAATAGATTGCCAAAGCGCAGGCCGATGGGCGTAGTGTCTGTCTGGGGGGGGGTCTTGGGCTGGCCTGGCCTGGCCTGGCTTGGCATAGAAAATGCCCAGGAAAAACAAACACAGAGAGAGAGAGAGCGCATAGAAAAAGCTCCTGGCGCAGACAAAGAGCCCGAGCTGCCGCCGCCGATTCCTCTGATTTCTTCTCTGAACAAGGGTTAACTGTGCTGTGAGTCACTCGATGAATGACTTGTTGTGCAGGCGGCGTGGGAAAGGGGGTCTAGCCTTTATAAAGATATTTTTCTGCCGCCTGTTTGCTGATTTCGTACGCTGATAGGCACGAAAAGACCCCGGAGTTACTGCATATCAATGAGGTGAATTCCTGGGGTGGCTCAAATAGGGTTGGGCGCCATTTTAAAGACGTTTAGCGGCATTTTTACAGTTGCATGCGTCATCATCCGAGTAACCTTTTCGTGGGTCCGTGCGTGGCTCCAAGTGTTACATATTTGCATTCGACGTGCTACCAAATCTGAGCTCCCTCCACAGCCAACGGAGTGCAAAAATAGTTTGGCTTTTAGTTATGAAAATTGCGCAGTTTTTCCCCAACAATTTGTTGCGTGGCCTTTCCAGACGCTGCTTATAATTGCTCCATTAAAATTTGTTTATGGCTAAAGTTTATGCCGTGCGTCGTGTCCTGTCGTGGCTCGGCTGCCGGTAATTAGAATGTCAGAAGGGCTGGCTGGCATTGTTGGGTGCTATTTTTGTCCCACTTAGCAGTTCAAGGTGGGACAAAGCTCGCAGCCGTGCCCCAATACTGCGAATGTGTACCGAAACTTTACCAATAAAGGTGCCGGTTGCAGGGCATATTGATGGATTGCCTTTTTCGCCCCAGCCTCACTGACGGGCCTTTCGCTTTCACTATTCACACTGCCCGCTCGCTCCCTTTCCGGCGCTCTCCTGTTATTGGCAAAGATTGAATGACCCAAAGCGGTGGCATCATTTGCTAGATGACTCATGCAAAACTGGACCCATAGAGGACCTTCCTGGGCTGGCAACCATTCTGGCCCAGCGCCTCCATCAATTGGCAGAGGTCAGCAAAGGTTAGCCGGGTTGGGTCGCCGGGCCCTAATGGAGTTTTATTTTAAGCCGTGCCTAAAAGCATGCTGTAAAGCTCTGCTTTCCATTGTTGTTTGTGCGTTTTAGGAGGAAATTTAATATCATCGCCCTGCGTCCTGCGTCCTGAGTTCTGCGTCCTGCATTGCACACTAAAAGGTTTCCACGACGCTTTTAATTACACTTTAAACAATAGCTGCACGCAGCCGGCCCCTTCAGGGAAAGGGCAGGAGGAGTGCCTTCACCAGGGGCAACCCCTTTTCCCCGGAAAATTGCGAACGCTGGCGATTTGCGCTTGATTAAATTCTAATTATAAAGCGTGCGTATTTTCGGTTGGATCCCCGCCTGGCCTCCTTCCGTTTTCCGCTTTCCCTTTTTCGCATTTCGGTTCTGTTTTTCGTGCTGGTTGTTTACCATTTTCCTTGATTTTTACGACTTTTTAATGATTTTCACTGCCAGTCACTCATTTGGCCACCATCGCGTGCCCTGCCTCCGCCCTCCTTGGGCTCCACCAATTTCCTTTGACTTTTGCGTTTTGTGCTTCGACTGTTGGATTGGTTTTTGGGTTTGGTTCGGTTTTGGTTCGCTTCGGTAATTTGCTAGCTTCCTCCCGTATCCCGGACGAACCCTCGCCCCTGCCGCTCCCCATTTCGTTTACTGCTAATGCGACTTTTAACGCTGATTAATGTTTTCTTTTTACAGTTTACCCATCCATCTCCCACTCCCACTGGGACGGGCGGGCGTGCTACCTGCGCTCGTCCAGTTGCCAGTTATTAAATTCGTTTAAAACGTCCATTGCGACCACAAATAACATTGGCAGTCAAACAATTCGGCTTCGGGACAAGCAAATTGTTTGTTCGGCTGTCACATGTCAATAAAATTAACACTTTGGCCGGAGAGACAGGGGAGGGACGAACGCATACATACATACATTACACAATTCACAGTCCGGCCCGAGAAGAAGTCGTGTTCTCTTTTGTTGCTGCTTAATTAAAGCAACAACATATCATCAGGACTTGGCCTGGCAGACAATAATTTCCTTGACAGCTGCAGAATGCATAGTTTCCCAGGCCAAATTGAAATTTATACAGGAGACACACGGAGCCGGGCAGGATGGGGCCGGATAGTTTCGGCTTTTATGCAAAATGCAAACACAAAAACATCGGAATGCAAATTGCATTAAGTGCTCCTTGTCCAAGCACTAGAGGGAGACAGCTGCGAGGAGCGAGAGAGACAGGGAGAGAGAGAGAAAGAGACGACATCGCTAGGTGAGGTCAAATCATTTGCTAGCTGCCACAGCAAAAAGTCAATTTTTAATTGATTATAAACATTGAAATATTCATTCTGCCATGAATGGTGAAATTCAGGGACTGAAAAAGTTTAAATTCGATTGGCATTCTTTGTGGGCAACCGGGACTCACAGGGGGCGAGTGCCTAAAAGAGTGCTTTGCAATTTTTCGCCTCATTTCCGTGTTGTTTTTATCGCGCTAATTTATTGAGCCGATTATAGGGCAGCAGCCAATGGCGTGAAGCGGGGATGGGGCGCCGCGCGGGGTAGTAATTATTATATTTTCCATAATTTTAATTAGTTGATAGTGCAAAATAATCAAATTGCATTATCTGCGCACGCCGTTCCGGCCAGGCGGTTTTTGTTAAAGCGAATTCGGTCTTTAAAGCCTTTGTCTGCCCGAAGTGCCTCGGGGAAGCATAAAAGAGGGAGATAAATGCAAATAAACCTATTCATGCACCCGTTTGTGTGCGCTCATAAATGATATATCAAACGTGCATAGAAATTAGGCAAGTATCTCCGTCCGAATCCGCTGGTGGCTTTAATTGATGGCCAGCTTTGGCTTTAATGCCATCTCCAAACAGATATTAATCAGTTTTCGGATTAATTATTGGCCCGAGGCAAGGAGCGGAGTGGGACAAGAGAAACCCCAATCGAAATCGAAATCAAAATCTGAAGGATTGACTTTTCGACTTGGCCCGCAAATCGATTTTCGCAGCGTGCGAAACTGCTTGGCCAGGCGGCACCTGCACACCTGGACGACACACATCATGCAATCACATAATGCACATAAGGTCAAAAGTCCATTGTCAACAGACACACACACCGTATTCTGAGTCAAGCCCCAAAGTATGTGCAGGCGGCTCTCGACTGTTTGGCAAGAGTTTAGACCATGGCCGTCACCACTGCCAGCAGAGACTGAGCTGGCCAGGCCAATAAAATATGAATTTATGGCCTATTTGCTTGGCTTTCTGCAGCCGAGTCTGGCAAGGCTGTTGACCGGGCATCGCAACAGAGCCAATGTTTTTATGTGAGAGCCACACCACATTAGGGCCCCAAATCTTGGAGCTTAATGAGCTTCCTCCACTTGGATATTCGGCTCTAATGGATCGACAGAACCAGCTACCGAAATATGTTTTAAAATTCCAGGACCCACCACACCCAACCACGTCTCGCCATATCCCTATCTATATCAGAGCTTCCCATGCGGAGCTGCCATAGAATCTTCAAGTCTAAGCCAGCCGCATGTTGCTGCCGTCTCATTGGCAAAGCGTTTGCGGTCTTAACTTGGTTATGGCCATGGGTATTTTGGGGGCCAGAACGTTTTATGAACATGTCTGATGGCAAATGCACGGCAGAGGATCTGACTGGGAGAGAGACTGCATCCAGAGACCAAGTTTTGCCTTGCCCGGGGCGCCGCATTCCATGTTAATTGTCTAACTCAATTTCGGGCCCTGCAAAGGCTGCGTAAACCACCACCAGAGGAGCTCTGTCAGCTCTGCTGAAAGTTTAGTGTCAAATGCGTAAATTTGATTGTGTTTCCTAGTTGGGTTATGCTAATCGAGTTTGAAATACTTCAAAGTCTCGATAATGGCGGGGCTGCCATTGAAAGGCTTTCACTCTGGGCCGCGGCGGCAGTCGTCATTATGAATGGAACAACCCCGGGCGGGCTAAGGCTGAGGCTCAGCCCGAGGCGGCTTTCGGAGCTGCTAATAGCGCAAAAGTATGCCATGAAATATGCATAAAATCACTCGCAAATGCGCTAAGCGAGCGACGTGGCATGGCGGCTGAACCGTTTCAGTTTTTGTTGCTGCTGCTGCATTTTGGCAAACGAGCTGCCAAATCAAAAACCGTTGAGCGTGCGAAGTGTCAGTTGGTGGATGCGGGCGGGGAAATGCACATTAGACAGCCGACGTTTTGGGGAAATTGCCTGGAAGCAGCTCCGTTCCGAGTGGCAACTGCACTCGCCTGGAGCTCCTGCGTTCGACCGGGCTCTGGCAACAGAATAAAAAATCCAGCCCCATAAATGCTGAATGCTGAATGCTGAATGCTCGAAATGCCTGTGAGTGTGCGGGCACACGTTTAATTGGCCCGAAGCCTCAAATTATGCAATAGTTGCAGTCGAAATTGACCGCAAACAAGCCAGCAATAATTTGGAAATCATTTTTGTGTGCCATAATTTATGCAGAAATTCAATCTAAATTAAACATCAAACAAAGGCCAGCAACGGCCAGCCCCCCTCTCTCGGCTTTGCGTGTCTGGCGGGGCGTGCAATGCTCATTGCGACACATTCGCACCTGCAATTAGCTCAATGAACCTGCCAGCCGCCCCGTAACCTGCCACGCTGTCAGTCAATGCAGGCGGCAGCTGTCCAAAATGTAATATTTAACGCCATTTTATGCAAATTGAAATTATGTTAATGGCCACCGGCCACCGGATAACGGACCACCGGCAATTGATGATGACGTCTGTCAGTCCGGCTGCAAAACCTGGCTGGCACTGGGATGACAACAACAGTTCGGTGCAGCGAATCGCATGTAGGTTGGCTCAAAGCACTTTGCATGTTTACTGCTCAGTGTGTATCTTCAGCTCTTGCCGCGAAGCTGTCTCTGTCCCATTTAAGGCTTGACAAGTCTGCATGGCTCATTTGCATTTTAATAATTATAATCACAGTAATGCACAATAGCTGGCGCTGGGACTGGGGAACGGCAGGAACGATGATTACAATAAGCACATGAAATCACACATTCATCGGGAGGCGATGCGATAATCTGTCAGATGCGAGAGGAGCTGCAGTTCATCAAGTTGCCAGTTGCCAGTTGCCAGTTGCCAGTTCCCACAGTCACGTACCGCCTCCTCCGGCGCTTACATCTTGCTTGCCACCCAGATGCCCCTGGAGTCGTCACCCAGATCTGCTGCCTGCTGTCGTTAGCATTTTGTTTATATTTGCTTAAATGTGCGGCGCATTCTCATAATTAGTATGCATGTGTGCATCTGGGGGGGTGCGTATTTGCGCATGGGTCTGTGTGTGCCTGTGCAGCCATTGCAATTTACTTTTGTTTGGTTTAAAAAGCGCGTTAAACTTGATCATTGTTGCCGGCGGCATTGTTTGCCAGCTCGTTTGCCGCTGTGGGTGTGAAAGAGTTAAGGCTCAGTCCAAAGCCCCGACTGATTATACGCGGCGCCATAAACCGCAATATCTGCCGGCGATTCAATCGCTGGCTCACTCACCCGGGGGCACAGAGTCATAAAATTGCGTATACGTACCTGGAACGAGAGCAAGAGCAGGAAAAGGTTGTTAATTTAGTTGGCAGGACGAAAGGGTTTGGGCTAGGGTTGGGTTTTAGGTTTGGGTTCGGTTTGGTTCGCGATACCTC
Source organism: Drosophila seguyi (assembly GCA_008042675.1). Taxonomy (NCBI): domain Eukaryota; kingdom Metazoa; phylum Arthropoda; class Insecta; order Diptera; family Drosophilidae; genus Drosophila; species Drosophila seguyi. The sequence continues at coordinate 87,290 of VNJU01001415.1, read as the reverse complement.
CAGTGACAACGCCTAAGTGGGGCTTAAAAATTCAATAAAAAATCACTTAACATTCCATAAGAAGCTTTCAGCGCTTCACATGCCCGCCTCGCACACAGCGCCTTAAGAGGAACGAGTCGGGAAAAGCGGATGTGAGGCTCAGAAGGAGACAAACGGAAATAGACAGAGGCAGAGACAGAGAAGACAAAGAGAGAGAGAGAGAGAGCGTGCGCTAGAGAGAGACGCTGTCAAGTCCTGCACAAAAACTGCAGGAACCAAAGCAATTTCACATTGAAAACTACTGCAAATTAATCAAATGCCTTCGCAGGGAAACAGCTACAGAACGGCCAAGAGGCAAGGCTGCCAAGCAAACAGGAGAATGCCAGTTAGTCAGTCACAAAGACAGCGGCGAACGATAAAGGCCAAAGGCAGCCGTCCCTTTTCGAATCCAACCCTGCGACCTCCACACACACACTCACTGCGGCTGGCTCCATACATACATCCGACTCTGGTTTGTGTGTATCGCAACGCATTAAATCGATAACACGATTTTTCAGCACGCACACAGCCTGAGCCCAGACTGGATCCCAAAACAACTGGCTGACTGTGAGTTAAATTGTCAGTTTCATTACGTGGCAGCTTTCCCCGTTCGCCGAGCTTCCTCCTGCGGAATTTCCTTGCTTTTTTAAAGCCAAATCACTACGTCTGCGCGTGAGTCTACCCTGCCACCCTGCCACCCTGCCACCTTGCCACCACGCCACCCTCGCAGTGCGACAAGCGATTTTTCAAGTTGGCGCTTCATCGTTCTCCGGAGCTGGTACTCCTTCAGTTTTTTGTTTGGTTCTGCGGTTCTGGGCGCCAAGCAAACTCAATTTTCGATGAGGGCAGAAACGCATCGAGAGCCAAGTCGCGAGGACTCCTTTGGGGACTCCTCGGGAGCTCGAGGACCTCGGCGCTGGTGAGTTCAACAAACATTTAACTGATTGCCCGGGCGTGTGTTCGTGCCCGGTCCTGCCTGATTTTTTGATTTGCAATACACCTGGGAGCGAGACAGCCCTCGGCCACGAAAATGTTTAGCTTATTTGTTAGCGCTGGAAAATAAATTGTCTGTGCGTGCGGTAATTTTAAATTACGTACGGACGGCCCCGGCTCCTTGGCGAGTCAGTGTCAGTAAAGCAGCCAAGTTATTGACACCTCTCCGAGCCATGCCGTGCATTTTTGATCGAAACTATCGGGGGACCGGGGTTATGGGAGGCCCGCTCATGCTCATAACATGTCCGGATAGATGATGGGCTTGGGCGGCCGCACTAAACTAGGCAGTTGATTGGAAATCTCCATCCGCTCCCCGGGTCCATACAGTCCAGATTTCGGTGTCTCAGACCCAAAGCAATTCAATCAGTGGGATCGCAACTCACCAGTAATCCACTTCGGGGCCCAAAAGCATGCAACAATTTCTTTTAAACTTCCTGCTGACACAAATCAGCCCACGGCCATAACTCAAACTATCTCCACCTCCAGCTTCGCTCCGTGCCCGTGCCCATGCCCATGCCCATGCCCAGAATCAATAACCATAAACAGAAATTCCTTATGCTCACGTGTGGAGTGGAGGAGCAGCCGCATAAAAAGTATGCCACATGCTCTGGGAAATCACTAAATTCAGCCCAAGGCAACGTGTACCTCATCATTTATGGAGGCGGTATAAAGGCAAACCCTAGCACCGAGCACCGAGCACCGAGCACCGAGCACCGAATACCAGCACCATGCAATGCCCCCGTTGATAACTGAGAGTGCTTATCACGCCCACTCCGCCACCGCCGCCCACTTCTTTGCCTTCCCTTCTCCGCCTTCGACGACTGCATATGACATTTGCATGCTTACTTAAACAGCAAAAAGCAGCCTCTACGTCAGCGACTGCGAGCTTCTGCCACGTCGAGCTCGGCACGTCTGCGTCAACTATGCTTTACATTTCGGCCAGACTCGGCTCAGGCTCAGGGTCTGGCTCTGGTTCTGGCTCAGGCCCGGACTCCGACTCCGACTCCGACTCAGACTCAGACTCAGTTGTCCCCGGCCCGCTGGTGTTGTCAGTAGGCAGTCGCAATCCTGTCGACGTCACATCAGCACACGTGTGTAGTAAAAATCAGACGTGTGGGCGCTCCTCCGGAGTCGGAGCTGCCGTAGTCGAGCCGAGTCCTGCCTCCATGTACTTTGATTGCTTGCACGTTACCCGTACAATTTTCGGTATGATGGCGGCAACATTTCATGATTTCTTGTACGTGTTTCTGCCTGAGAGCACGCGTCCTCCGCCTCGCCCTGCCCTATGCCTCTTGCCAAGTTGCTACTGCGCCGCTCCAGACCCCCCATCCCCCAGATCCATTCCGGCCCTGGGGCTTCGGAGTAATGTATGCAAGCACTTTTTGTGTATGACGCCGTTGCGCTATGGGTCGTCGCCGTGTTTGTTTGCCTGGTGACTGATGATGGTTTTGCTCAGCTCCCACTTCGCCATCAGCCGCAGCCCCGGCTCCCACTTGAGCCGCTAGTTTCTCGGAGGGCGGCGACTCGGGGGTTCGTTCTGCTAATAAATCAATGACGCCATTCCGAGACGAAGTAGGCGATGATTTATGCCTGGCGAAAGGGTTCCGAGCACTTTCGGGCCTAATTGAGTTGCTCTTGATGGATCCGTCATTCCCACAGTCTCCCCTTTCAGCAAATACTCGTTCCGGTCAGCAGAAGCACAACAAATTGTAGTGCTCCCGTTTCTAGTAACATTCACAGTCTTGTCTCTAAATTTAGAACAACATTTTTGTAAATTCCTCTGTCTTTTCTACAATGGAAAACGCTGAGCTGATCGTACCGTCGACGCGTTCGCACTGGTCGCTAAAGCTCGTGGAGACTCAGAAGCCCTTTCCCAACCACATTTTGGCAAATGTCACCTACAAGATTCTCCGCTTTTTCTATCCACCGTTCGCCCTGGATGTAGTCGATTTGACCCATGTGGTCAGCAATCCCGAGTTGAACGCCTTTAACGTGGGAATCTTTCTTTCTTTATCCTTGGTCCTCCTATGTGCCATCTATGCCGGGTGCAAGTTATTCAGAAAAGAGGTAAGTGGTCAGCTAACAAGAGAAAATATAAATAACAAGATGCGTAGTGTGAGTCAGCTATGGATGGCATTTTAGAACTAGCACGCGTTCCTCGACATTCTTCATTTATGGTTCTCTGCGATTTCACATTCTATTTGTCGATATCTACCCTCTTCAAGCTGCTTGTGCATCTTATTAATTTACATTTGCCCTAACTCACTGGTGAACCTTTGACTCAAGCCTGTTACTCCACAGAAAACCGCTGTTCGAAAGTCTACCGATCAACAGGCCCGCTTTAAGAATGAGGCCGAGTTGGCTGGCAGCCTTGATCTGCCAACCAATGTCCTCATGGAACCCAAATGGATGACCGAGTCGAACGACAGCTTGTTCGACCCATGCTTCGGGAAGGAGAACAAGGAGAACGATGTTAGGTGCCGCACTAAGATAGATACAGATGAGGACAAGCAGGACGATCTGGAAGAGCAAATCGACCGGGCTGTCTGGGAGAGGGCCGTCCCTAAGAAGCAGCCGAAACCGTAGGAAAGAGTCTAGCCTACCGGCCTTTTTTACTCTTTGTAATCTGGTCCGTGTAAGAGTTTTGTATCCTTCCAGCCAAACAACTCGATTTAAGCTCCTTCAATTTCGTTTAATGATTGGGCCCCCTTTTCCGGCTCCGGAAAGTGTCGGCTTTGGGGTTTTCTCTGTGGGTGCAATAAAATGAAGTGATTTCCCGGTTTTATGCTCGGCGCAGACACAGGGAGCCGGCGAAGAAGATACTGCACATGGGATTAGGTCGAGGCCGTGGCTGGGGCCAGGACTTGGGCTGAGGCTTGGGGCAATCATTTTGGCAGCGCATGTGTCGGATTATTTTGTTGGCTTGCGTTTTATTTAAATTTGGTTCTTTCGGATGCCTTTTTGCTCGTGCGGTGGTTGTTTGTCGCCCAAATCTGACAGCAGCTGAAAAGCGGGCTAAGCTTTTGCCGCCTCTTTTGGCCTGGCTCTGAAAACAAATTAATGATTTGCCATCAAGCAAATAAATCAAAAGCTTCAGGGCAGATCTCCAGCTTAGCTCAGCGGAGTGGGAATGTATATATTCAACGCCTTCCATCTCGCTCTCTGCTCCACTTTAAAGAGCGGCCGTCGCACATAGTTTTATTTTGCAGCTTTTTCCACTCAACTAAGCGCATGCATTGATGATATATCCCCGACCGTTTGACACCCCTTCCCATTGACATGACATAAATAACCGTGCGAGGCTGTTATAATTTATAATCCTTGCTGTGGGCATCCCGGCAACAACAACAGCAACAACAGCAACAACATCAACAACAGCAAGAAAACAGGAGCAGGAATAACATTGGACTGCCACGGGGAGTGCAAATATTTTTGCTTGCTCTTCTCTTTCTCTATGATCCGGGCTTCCTCTTTCATTTTTGTTGTATTTTATTTATTCGAAACCTGCCCAGGCGGAATCTCTCCGGCTCAGTCCGCCTCACCCAGGTTGGTAGCACAAATATTTTGTTGGGTTCCCCTCCTACACATCCCCAACATACAACATTCAACATCCAACACCCCCAGATACTGTGCTTGCATTTAGTTTGTGTGTACTTCTTTTTTTGGGCTGCAAAATGAGGTCAAAAGTTTATTGGCCAACGACTGTGTGCGAGCACCCCGCTCTCCCGGCGCTGTTTTGGTAGGCATTAATGTCAGACGGAACAGCTTTAATGCCAATAAACAAATTGCCTGCACTTAGCTGCAGGCCTCCCAGGCGCGAAGGGAGGGATTAGGCCAATCGAAATGGGTTTTAAATGATCCTGCAGCACTCTCATTGGCTAACCACAACAGCGAGCCAACCTCTGCATGCTGTCCCACTGTCAGCTAATTACAAACCAATCAGCCAACTAATAAATTTCAAATAAATTATGGAAAAATGGATTCGCTAATGTATGGCAGAGAAATTACAAAACGAGCACGAAACTGCCAAACGCATTAAATGTTCAAATGTTTAAATGTTTAAATTATGGGTTTAGAGCAACTCTCCATCCGGTGCGCAGGTTAACTATTTTAATTATTCATAATAAATCTCCTAACATCTTTGTCAGATGCATAAACTATTAGTTTTCCTGCTCTGGTACTTTTGGAGATGAGTTGTGCGTGAATTCTGAATAGTATCGAAGCTCCCTTCGCCCTTCAACCCATTCACATGCGACTGAACATCAATCGAAGTCCTAAACTTGGAAGCGAGCCGAAGGCTTCGAGATGGTTTTGATCGGCTCAAGGTGGCTTTATCTTTTCCCACACTGCCTTGGGTTTATTCGCTCCCCGTAAAAGCATTTGATTCAATGTTTAATGAGGGTGAACTGAATAATACAGAAGGCCTACCTTTGTCCCGCTGGGAGAGAGCAGCACCCCTTCCCGGGGCGCACTCCCTGCTCCATGATTATGACAGCTTCTTTGCCAAGCCCTGCTCCTGTCAGGGAGCGCTGGCTTGCTCTGTGGCTCAACCAGATTTCCAGGCTGTTCGGGCTTTAATTAAACGGCAATTGTGGTCATCAGTTGTCGGGCTCTCTTGTGCCTAATCAGTTTGTGTGATGAAAGACTAAGCCGGGATTACGGAATGTCTGCCATGCGGGTGCGACATTTGAATAATGAATGTCAACTCGATGCTCGGCTTGCAGGGGAAAAATATAAGCCCGATCTAAGTCCCCAATGTCACTCAGCTGTCAATTGTGAGCAGACCTTAGGCGCAGGCCAACTAATTGGGGCGTGGCCAGCTGACAAACTAACTGACCGGCTAACTGACGTAACCAGGCAAGGCAATTGGCCTGCCTGCCTGTTAGTCCGTCTGCCCGTCAGGCTGTCGGTGTGTCCATCTGCCAGATCGGCTGTTCCTCCTGCCTGACTATAAACTAATGCACCTAATTGCTGTGATTATGTCGTTTGTGATTATCTGAGTTTGTGTGTCCTTGCTTCCGCCCAAGCAGGTCCTGCGTTGCATACAATTAGACGCAGCAAACGCTAAATCTGATTTATCAACCCGTGCTCAATGCCCCTTGGCGCGACAATTTTCGATAATTTGCCAAAGACATCACGTAAATCTCAGTTGGCTTCGGATTCCCCTGCTGATTGGGTTAACTAATAACTGCACACCCCTTCGGCAACCCTTCGCCTGGAACTGAGTCTGAAACTGCCTGATCCATCCTAGGGATGCCGGAAACTTTTTGCTGACAAGTGTGACAAGTTTAAAGGCCCATAACTAAGGCGGCAAAGCAGCCGCACACCCGCCCCGCCCCAACTGTCAACTCACCTTGGGTGAACGGTTCCAAGTACAAGACTCCCCCACCAAGTGCTGTGGTTGCCGCCTGCGCCCGTCCTCTGGCCTGGGCCACATTACACATGTAGAAGGCACAGCAATAATAGTAAATTTAAGCCCAGCCAACAGGGCGGAAAGGGAGAAGTGGAGAAATGGGGAAACGGAGGCAGGGGGACTTCACATGACTCGTTAAACTTTTTGCCATTGTAATAGTTCTGCTTGGTTGGTTTCTCTTTCTTTTGAGACAGAGACGAGACCGAACAGAAACCGAACCGAACCTTGGCGTATGAATCCCACAAACCGAAGGAAGGATCCCTGGCTCCATGGGGGTGGCTGCTGCTTTACATGCTCCTGGTTTCCCTGCTCCTGGCTGCTGGCTCCTGGCTCCGGTTTCTCTGGTTATGCGCATAATTTATAGAGTGCGACAATATGTTGCCCTCTGTCTGCCTCCCGGCAAACTTTTCCACTCTCGTTCAAGAAAGTAAGATTCCTCTGACCGATACTGCTGCCAAGTCTGTGTCTGTGTGTGTGCGGTCCACTTTTGGGGGTCAAAGAGCAGTCGGAAGTCAAGGCTATTACCATAAGGGTACATCCACACATCTGGAAGACGTTCCACGCGGCTCTCTCTTAATTCTGCGCTCCGGAATGAAAGTCCCACGAACACAACTCCCTCCGGAAGCGGACGAAAATAAAACTCTGCCACAACCCTCAACCCCCTGCGCGGCTGACGTTTTTTCCGAAAACGTTTGGGGCGATAAAAATGCAGAAACAAAAACATTTGGTTAGCTGCATAAATTTCGTTATGTGTGTATGTGTATTTGTTGTCGCCGCCGCGGCGGTCCGCTGATAAAACAGCGTCAAAAAAGTGTCGTCGGGGGAGCAACTTAAGTAAAACTGCGCTGTGTAGATCCTGGCAGATAGGAGAACGAGTTTGTTGCGTTGCCTAAACAAGCAGTGGCCCGGCAGGCAGCAGCAGGAAGGACAAACAAGCGAAAAAGTTTTAAATACACATTTACGTTGGCCAAACTTCACCCCGGTCTCTCTTTCTGGCTCTCTTGAAATTTAAATATTTGCCGCCTTGGCATACTTTTGGCTTATGGCCGCACGCCCTCTTGCCGTTCATCGGAGCTCTTTAATCAAGGAGCTCCGGTTCAATGGCCTCCCCAAGACATCGCGTTCGGAGGAGAGCTCTTCGCAAGTTTCCTGCACGCCTCATTTTCCTGCCGCAAATCCCCTGCCGCAAAATTACACACACATGTGGCCCGGTTGTATCTCTATTTACAATTTATGCCCCACGTAAAGGTAAATAAAGTTGCAACAAGCGCTGCTGTTGCCGCTGCAGCTTGCTCATTGCATGCCACCAAAGTGACGTGCGTCCCCTGGCCTGCCCTTGGCCCTCCTAGGCTGCTCCGCTCATCGGAGCTGCCTCGGCGCGCTTTGGTGGTTTGCCTTACAAATCCCAAAACCATTTCACTAATTGAAATGAATTTTCATACACGAGAAAGAGGAGGAGCAGGAGCAGCGGCAGCCGGATGTGGGGTAAACTTGGGCCCGCATGCCCTTGCGGGTGTGTGAGCACCAGACACTCTCGTGTCGCAGCACAAAATTGCAATGACCTCGGGCAACCACAAGAGCGTTGCAGCTAAATATGGGGAATATATATGGCAAAAAGCAGCAGCCAGGATGCAGGCACGTCACAAGATCCTACGTCTCGCATCGCAGTTGAATGACTTATCATCCGGAGAGGACGAAGAGGCAGCTTTAAGACCCACAAAGTGTCCCTGGCAAAGCTGTCAAATGAAATATGAATTCGGTGCGCTCTTGGGCATACATATATAATTTATCAAAGTTTTCCTTATGTGCCACTGACTCTCACTTGCGTTCTAAAAATATTCCAATTAAAAATTCATATACAGTAATTTGGCTGCTGCTGTCTGCTGGGATAAGGACAGGGACAGGGACAGGGACAGGGACTGTGACTAGGACTGGGGACTCTCTATCCCCAAAAGAATTAAGCCACTCGACACGTCTCAAGATGTCGCCGGAGAAAGTAAATGGGCGGTGGATTCACGCGGCCTCTTTTTATTATTTAAATAATTATGCAACACCCGCTCCGGCAACTCGGGCATCTTAGCAGCCGCATGCAGGAATTTTCAAGTTCGTAATTATGCGATGGCTGACTGCATTCCCTAAGCTCTCGCCCCCTTCCAGCCGCACTTCCTCTTCCATTTTTAATTTATTTTGAATAAGCAGAAAAGGCACAAAAGACGTTGCCCAGACACTGCCGGCATTTCCCACAACGGAAGTCACTCCTTGCAGCTGCTGCTTGTTTGCATTCCATACGGCTGCCCTGCCGCTCTGCCTCCGTTGCGTATACGTAATGTCGGGTAATGTGTGCACTGCTGTAGGGACCAGGGAGGGAAGGCGTCCATTGAAAGGCGTTGAGCGTGGCTTGTAAATACAGAATGGCGACAAAGCGAGCCTGCAGGGAGTCCTCCCCTACGACGGAATGGCTATCCTAAACCATTTTGAATTTTTGTCTTGTGCTTCTCGGGGTAACATTATTTTAATTAACATATTTATGGGGACGGGAATAAGCGGCAACAAAAGCCAACTCACTCGCCCCCACATATGGTTTGAGTGCATTGCAATTTTAATTACACACGGAGGCAGGGAGGCAGCTTGAGCGACGGCGGGAATTCTTATGGAACATGCACTGCAATGTTGCCATCTGAAAATCATTAAAAATTGTTTGCGAACGGTGAAATCATTAAAAGCATATAAATTATGCAGACGCCCTCCAACCAGCCCGCATCCTTGCAGCCGAGCCGAGCGGAGCCTCGTAATTATGCAGCATATAAATGCCACCAGCAAGGACAGCCGCGAAGGATGGGGACAAACATTGTTTTGTTAATGTTTTGCATGACTTAGCTGCATACTTTCGAGGCGGTCGGGACAGGACGAAAAGGGTTCAAAGGAAAGCAGGCCTGGGCCAAGTTATTTCGTATGCGCACCTGGAAGTATGCTTTAAGAAATTCAGAAGCCCAGACTTGGCAACTTATGTAGTATACCAGCGCCTAATTAAGTCGCAAAAGAAGTGAGTTGCTTGTGCTTTCGGCAAAGTTTGGACCCGGCTGGTGGTAGCCTGGTTACCGGGAATTTCAGGTATCTTGGTCAAAGACCGAGTGGCCAGGCAGGCTCCACTCGGGTCCTCCGGTTCAATCGCACTCAATATCAATAAATCCCGCAACAATCTGCATTCAAAAATCAAAGGATACACATGCACAGAGTGCGGGCGGAGCGGAGGCAAGGCGGCCGGCCAGACAGTCGAACATAAAATGCCAATTTCTAGTTGCCAAATGGTTATTGCCTGGTCTATAAATGCAGCAACAGCAACGGCAACAGCCACAGCCACAGCCACAGCCACAGCCGCAGCCACGGCACGGGCTGGACTTAAACCCACGTACGGGGACCATCCAAAATGGCCACAGCTCTTATGTTACCTATGGCCAAAGTCAAGCCCACAGCCAAAGCCATAGAATAGCTATAGCCGCATGCATGTGTATGCATATTCCCCCTCATGCATATATGTATGCATGGAGGACGTCTGGCAAGTTAAGTGCCAAGCGGAACACGAAGGCAATTTGTTGCGTCACAAAAAATGGCAGCCAGAACGCAGATCGAGAGGATAGGGGCCTGGTCCGGGCACGGCTTTTCCCCGTTAGGAGATAAAATTAAAATTGTGCGTGAAAACTGTAGAGGATAAAGGATGGCCACATATCCATTCAACGGGTGGCCGACTGGCCAAGGAGCAGCGAGAGGGCTCCGTACTTAGCAGGCATAAAATATAAATTACAATGCTGCGCCATAATAAATTTCAGTTTACGTACACTATATACGGGGCGGGGCTACTACGGCAAGGGGAGCTGCAGCCACACCGGAATGGGGCAAAAACCCATTATGAATGAATTTAGTAGCAGCGGCAGTAACCGAAACGTGCCCGCTCTCACTCTATCCATATCTCCCGGCCCCGCTTCACCCGCTTGCCTTTATATTTATACAAATTTAAAGCACTTTCGGGGGATCCCCAGAACCAGAGGCAAGCCCACGGGGCGGGGAAGGAGGTTAGTTGAGGTTTCGGAAAAATGCCGGCAAATTTACGAGTATTTCCATGGCTGGCAGCAGCGATAAACCAGAACCAGAACGAGAGCCAGTCGAAAGCAATAACGACCGGCCAATAGACACTGAACTAGACTCTCGACTTCGGACTCCTGACTCTCGAGCTGGGCCTGCGACTAGACCGGACAGCCCAGAGAGAGGAAAGTTGGCTGAAGGACACCCCAGGACGGGGGCTAGGCGCCTGAACTAGGCGCTCGGCCTGGGGAGGACTTTGTCTGGCCTTCTCGGCGAGTTGAAGCGGTCAATGACAGTGGAAAGTTTTTCTGCAGGCTAACCACCAAAGCGATAAAAAATTAAAGCAACAGGACGGATGGGGCAGGCAGGTAAGTAGGCGAAGGCAGCACAGACTGCTGCATCAAAATGCCGCAACGGCCTGTTATTATAATGAAAACGTGGCCAGCGTCCACGCTAGCCGAGATGTGGCACTAAAAAGTTGTTAAAAGCAGGGCCAGGCGGCGGACAACAGCGGAAGCCAGTTACATTTGCATGGCCAATGCTCAGTCGTCCTTTTCAAGTGCACAGCCCGGCACAGGACGATTGTGTCTCTCACGGGTCATTAACAATTTAAGGTGCCAAGTACGGGCCGTCCCAATCAGAGCTCGAATCTGGCTGGCTGGCGTTTTATTAAAGCTTTAAGGGGCGCAGCTTGGGGATCGGAATTGGGATCGGGAGCAGCTGGTGAATCACAGCAGAGCCCCTCCAAATGTTCGCTTTTTAAGCGCTTGCCCTGGCAATTTATACAATTTTTGGGCTGGGAAATACACGTACTCGTCCCCGTGTATCCGTACATTTTCAACTCTCGGCCAAACTTTTGTTTTGCTCCGCGATAACTCTGGGCGAGTATGCGCGACTGCATCGGGGATTGTGTGCGCGTGTATCCAATCGTGCAGAATGCCCATTTTTATATGTATTTGCATATGGTGCATAAGCATTTTTTCATACCCCATCCGTCGGCAGGAGCCGCTCTGCTCCTCATCGCGATATTTTAAGCCAAAAGCATTGGCTGCCGACGCGGACAAAGTTTCCCTGAAAAATAACGTAGGCTGTCGCACCCGCGCCGATTCATTCATTCATTTGCGAGCTCCGCAGCCTCTTCCCACTTTTCCAGTGGGTGCCAGAAGTCAACAAATAATATTTTCCATAAAAATTCGCACTGCTGCAAAAATTGAAATGAAAATATCCCCGGCTTCGGGGGGAAGAAAGGAGTCGGGGCGGACCGCTGCCAAATGTCATATATACTCGCTCGCATGTGTGTGCTTATTCCTGCCCAGCTGTGTGGGTGCGGGCAATCTGAATCTCAATTTGATGTTGAATTTAATCAATATTTGTGTTACGATGACAACGAGGGCCCCTGCCGGGCATCCCCTCCTGCCGTAGCCCAGTGTGCGGCAGGCAGGTTAGAATGTTTATCAATTTATGCATAAATGCAAATAGAATTTCATAAATAGTCATTTAATTGCACTTTGGCCAGAAGCAGAGGCGCCGGACGGCGGACGACGGACGACGGACGACGGACGCCGGCCTATAAACGATATGCAAAATGCAAATTGGCGGACAGAGAGAACACTTAGGCAGTGTCACATGCAAAGTCCATCTGGCGCATTGACGTGCCGGCCAAAGTGTGCAACTGCCAGATTAAAGTGCTTCGAATTGTGGCCAAAAACCTGAGCACTAAATGCAGCCAAAGCGGCCGAGAAAGTATGCCAAATGCCCGGCACTAGAGTGAATGGTTTCTCCGAAGACGAGGGGCAAACGGGGGCTGCTGGAAGCTGGGAAAAATTATGTGGCACGCAGGAAAATCAAGACAAAGCTTGGCATAAATACGAAATATGAAAACACGGGGCGTGTGTGTGTGTGTGCTTGTGTTTGCACAATGCAAGGGGAAAACAAAAGGCAGCACAAAGCAAATACGCAGCCAGCACAGGAGCCCGAAAGTTTGCTACACAAATGTACACACACGAGGCCGGCTGTTCGGGGCTGGGGTTGGAATTTTCAGCAGGCGTCTCTGCGTGTGTTTCGCTACCTTCTTGCGTTTTGTTTATGCTTCGAGGAGAGAGCTGCCTCCAAAAATAGCTGCAAATGAGGACTGCCTGCGAATGAAAGCCCGCTTCGGCTTCATTCGATTAATAGACCCATAAACGCCCCCGTCCTTTCCATCAGCTCTTCGTCAGCCACTCGCCGCCGCGTGTGTGTGTGCGCCGCAGTTGTTTGTCCGCAGTGTTTTTTTTTGCCGGCTTTCTGTTTAGGCCCCTGCGGTCGTTTGGCTCGTTTTTTTTCGTTGCCGTGGCCGCTGCCAACTATTTTCACTCCACTTTCGAATGTTTTTATCCCTAAAGCCTGCTTGCGGATATGCATAGAGCGAAAACACAAACAACGGCCAACTCTAGCCGAACTGAGCGGAGTCCGCGGGAAAAAAGAGGCCAAGAACATTGTTGGAAAAACAATAAATGGCAAATGTATGGCGGCATTTTAGGCGCATGGCGCATCGGAAACAAAAGAGCTGAAAATTTGCAAAATGCCGGGGCCTTTTTCCTCCATTCCGTCGTCCGGTTCGATTCTTTTTTCTGTATTTTGCATTTTTATAGCAATATGGCAAATGGAATTTTTGTGCCCGATGCGAGCGCTAAACATTTAAATGAGTCAAGTGGCTTTTTGATGGTCGCCACGGAGCGGGCCGGGGGCTTTGGGTTGGGGTTCGAGTTCGCTGCGGGTTGAATTTGCATATGGCTGCAAAAATTGCTTTGCGGAGGCTTTTAGTGAGCCAGGATGGCGGAACGGGAGAGGGGCGAGCGGCCGAGCGGCACACTTTCCATATGGGCTATATATATGTAGATGTGTATGTGGGGGCGGGTCATGTGGGCAGGGCGATCTATCGGGGCTTACTCACTTAGATTTCCACTGGGAATGTAAACGTTGCCCGATGGCGTTCGCACCAAACAAGATGGCTCAAAGTCAACGTCATTGGGATTGCTGGCGGTTAAACGACCATTTTGCATGCGACTCATTGTCGGATTACGCGGCGGAACGTCCGGCGGAGCCGTTGGCGTGACTCCTTCCAGGAGGAAGCCTGAAAATAGGTGCGAAAATACGGAGCATTAGTTGGGCGAGAACTTATTTTTAGCCTAATTGCATTTCGGTGCCAGGTCTAGCAACCTAACTGAAAAATCGCTCATTTTATTCGAAATCACTGCGCACAGTCACCACTAAAAGTACTCCCTGAATTTTTAAACAGCTTCAAATGGATTTAATAGGGGGGCGGGACGTCGGCTGCAATCAGTTCGCATTGAATGCTGGGCGCAAAAGTCAGGCGAAAGGAACAAATCGAAATGAAATTATTTAACAGCATAGAAAATTCAATTTGTCTCCCTTCCCTCCCCCGATCGCCCAAACAAACAAACACGGAAACTTGAATACAAATGCAAAAGAGGCGGGGCGGCGGAAGAATAGATACGAAACTCTAAAATACCGAGAATTACCAGGCAAAAGGCAATTGCCAAAACGAGAAACCAGATATATATAAATAAAAATAAGAGGAAAACATGGAAAATGAAATTCAATTTGCGCGCTCAAAAATTTCAATGCCGCTGAGAGGGCGAGAATGAGAACGAGGAGCAGGAGCAGGGAAAGCGGGTGCCAAAGTGCCTTTGATACTCATCGCCACACACTCAGGGCGTCGGAGTGTGTCTATGTGTGTGCGCCTCCTCGCTTGTCCTCCTCGCTTCTTGTGCTGTAATAAATTTCAAAAGCATTCGCATTCACTCGCATAGAAAATTTTAAGCTCATTTGTAGGCTTAAAAAGCATTTCCCGGAGGGAGCGGGGCGGCATAGGGATTGCCGGGTGCAAACAGGATGCCCGACAAATTCAAACGCCAAAAGCGAAAAAGGACACAACGGAGCAGCGGGAGAAATGCCTAATAAAAAGCGGCAGCGGCAGAAAACGGAAGCGCCAACGGCTAAGGAACAAAATTTCAAATTTGTTGAGATTTGCCGGGCGCGAAATTTATATCCTTCCCCTCTGTACTCCCCTAGTGCGCGTCTCCTCCTAATCCGCCCTCTGACGGTGCCGTGTGTGTGGGCTGCCGCTGGCTTAGTTAGTTATTCCGGGAAGCTCCTTCTCCTTGGAAGTCCCCTTGCCTTAATCGCATTGCGCTAGGCCGAGACCATTCTCGTCTCTCCTGATGCCTATGTCCTTTTTTGCGCTCCGCTCTAAGCTGGACCAGAGGGGCAGCAGCAGCAGAATCTGGGCGCACAAGTGGCCACTGGCCTGGCTGGGGGAAGTTAAAGCTGCGGAAAATATGACACCAACTTGTCTGCCTCGGACGAGCCACGAGAGCTCGGCCTGCTGCCCGGATTGCCGCAGGGCCTGCGCATTATCGTAATAATGAAACGCGCCCCTCCCCCAGAGCAACGGCGGAAACAACAACAAAAACAGGCAGGAAGAAGCCCGGCGACTGCCTGCCAGCAAAGATTATTTCACGCGGTTAAACACAACGGCAGGAGCACCAAAAGTTGCCCCAAAAATGTTCATCCGAAATTGGCAGCTGTAAAGTTGCTCTGTCGGTCGGCTGCTCGGTCAGCTGTGATTAAGACTGGGCGGAGAATATTTGTGGGCTTTGTCTCTGTCCTGCGTGTAATTAGATTTGAGATTTAAGGCGCTTATGCCCGATGCGGCGTAATTCAAATTGAAAATGTCCGGGGACCCCAGGTCGTATGGGTGATGTGCCGCCTCTGAAACTTGGCGTTGCTCCGCTCCCATTCATTAACCAAGGATCTCATATGACGGTGCCATGCCCTGCGCTGACCTCCAATTATATCGTCATCAAGCGCACAAGTTAAGCTAAAGTAGCCAAGTGCAATTTGCATGGACAAGCGTCATGGATGGCATCATTTAAATACACATAAGGTCTCCGGCGGTGGGGCAGGGCGCTTGTGGCGTGCTGCATGCATTAGTTTAATATTAAGCAAGAGCAGAGCAAACTGTCAATTGTGCTACCATTTATTGTGCAGGAATATTGGGACATCTATTGGCTGAACCTGAAACTGAAGCCAGAGTCCAAATGCTGATATAACACATAAAACTTATCGCCCAAGGACCTACAAATAAATTTCTGAAAAACTGAAAAGATATATGAAAAACTAGTTTTAGTTGTAACAAAATTAACATATATCGAATCAGCTCCTTGATCTACACTGGGCTATAATATTCTTAAGTTACTCATAGATGGGCATGTCCTCTTCGTTCAGTTTCGGCGGACCAAGTAAAGGGCTTAGCCAAATGGCAGAAAAAAAGAAAAGAAATACAAAAACGATGACAATGGCCACGTTGGGAGCCAAAACGAAAGTGGCTAACAAAGAGGATTCTCCACTAGTCGTGGTGGCCTGCCTGCTTGCCAGTTGGCATCCGCATTCGCATCTATGTACATCCGCATCTACTTCCGCATACACAGACAGGCATGAACTGGGGGCCAATGCGAGTGCCAAGCGACCACTTAAAGCGCAGTCGGAGGCGGGAAGAACAAGACCTAGATGATGGACCAGGAGCAGCGGCAGCAGGAGCAGGAGCAGGCATAAGACCACGGCCAGAAGGGGGGAAAAGGGAGCAGAGCAAAACGAATGAGCAAGGGACAACTACTGGGAATGGCGCTGATAAGCAGCTTATCTTCATTTCTACAACCCCCAACCCCAGCCCCCATTTTTCCACTGCCTAGATCTGGGTGTGTGTGCGTCTGTGTGTTGTTTGTTTGTGTTGTTGCCTGCGATGTCGCTGTTGTCGCTGCTCCTCTGCAGGCGCTGCTGTTGCCATTGTCGTTGTCATTTTGAATGTGAATGCGCTGCTGCTGTTTTTAGGGTACGCAAAATGTGTAATGGCATTTCGTCAGGCGGAGCATGAAAAAGCGGGGCGAGCTTAGTGATAACACAGGACAAGGGGCAGGGCAAGGAGTGGCTGGCTGTAGCAGTTGTGGCGGTTTCCCCCCAATGTGTATGTGACAAAGCGAATTTTTTTCTTTTCTCCTACTCAGGCCCCACTGCTTGGCGAGGGTTCTTCTTTTTTTCGGCTTGCATTTAATGCTTTTATAATGCACTCAGCAGCTAAAAAAGGAAGGGAACAACCAACATTCGACAGAACGGAAAATCTGCCAAATGCCAAAAAGTATTCGCGCCAAATTGAAGAGAATTTGGAGACACGAGGCATAAGTCGGTGGCAGGGCAGCTCCAGCTACAGCTTCAATTAGGAAAGCGGTCGGGCCGGGAATGAAAACATTCAAGCGGCATGGGCACGGCACTAGCTGCCGAGTGAAATATGTTAATTAAATTAAGGAATGGCGGGCAGGGGAGATCGAAAGGCGACACCAGCTGCTTGTGGCATGCCAACAATGGGCAATGAGAGCCGGCAAGCGGGGGCATGCCAACACCTTCGCAGGCAGCAGCGGCAGCAACAGATTCTTCCTCAGCTCCTGGCTCCCTTGACGAGAGAGAAATGTAAAACACTTTCGGTATGACAGCTGAAATGTCAGTTAAGCATGAATTGCTGCCAGCACAGGGACGAAGGCGACGGTGAAGGCGAAACCGGAGTAATGAAAATGAGGCATCCCAAGCCTTCCCTGCCTGCCTGCCTGCGTTCCCAGGTGGCCAGCAGGGACTGACAACTGCTGAAGCTTTTCTTAACTACAGCTCGGTGCTGCTGCCATGCTCCTGTTTGCCTTTCGCCCGAGTTAAGTGAGTGAGAAACGAAAGATAAAGATGCCAACCGGGAAATTGCATTGCAGTCGTGGCCCGGAAGCGGCGATGACATTCGCTTAATCGATGGAGATCTCCGCTTTCTAGCCCATTAAATTGCAGCACAGTCCGTCGCATTTCGGTTCCGGCAGCAGCATCGATAATAACAATAATCACGGGAGACAGCTATGATGACAGGCAGACCGGTAAACAGGTACACCGCACCAAATGGCCCTGCGTAAGTCCTGGTGCCCATGTGGGCCACACTGCGTATACGCAATGTGGAGCAGACAGTAGCTATTTTTTTTGCTGTCCGCTGCTGCTGCCATTTACTTGATAAGGGATTGAATTATATAGCGGGAGAGTGGGACGATGCGATGCATGGAGGAGCAAGCAAACAAAAGGCGCCTAAACTGACAATTGGGCGCTTTGTTTGTAGCGTGTCTGTGCATTAGGTCCCTGCCTAACTGACTGCATTCAGTTTCAGGCCGGACCTCGATTCCCCCGCCCCTTTCCCTGAAAGGCGGCGGCAGGATAATGCGGGCCATCTGTATGCGTGTACGCATGTCCCTGCCAATGTTTGCACTAACACAACAGCCACACAGAGAAAGAAGCAAGGGATTCATTTAATAGTAAACATTCTAGTTGCTTCTTAATACTTTAACTAATAACAAAAATTCTTTTGAAAGAAAACAGCAACCATTACCGCAAAAGACGGCTTGGATATTAGTCTGAGTTTCCATTGGAGAGACACTCTTCTCGGATCTACTGTCAGTTATCTTATTTGTCTGCCCTAAGCTGTTATCACTAAATATTTCTCCCTGTGCACGTATGTTTGCGCCTCCTGTTTCTGACATATAAATGGGACCCGAGCTCACACACTCTCACAGAGTTGTCAAAGTTTAGTGGAGAATTGCTTGTCCTGGGCGGTCAAGTAATTCCTTTGCATAGGTGAATGTGTACAGTTTATTAAATGTGAGTCCGGGCCGAACCCATGGCCGGTGCCTGCCCAACTATTTATGTCGCCTGTCGTTCGCCGCCCAAGGACCGCCCACACGCACCAACACCAATACCCTCTCACGTGCAGACGGGGGGCCCATTGTGCGTCATTTGCAAAGCCCTGCGCATCCACAATCTTTGTTTGTCAAAGTTTGCGCTCGCCTAGGAGATTTATTTAGTCGGGCTCTGGCACAACTTGGATTTACTTCGACACAATTGTCAGCTTAGTCACGTTTCATGTGTCGACGGATCCGAGCACACGGGATGCGATCCGGGGGGAGTGTGGGGCAGGATGTGTGGCTGGGAGCCACGCTAATGCTAAACACGACATAAAGGTAAAAAGCCAAAAACACGCGATGCGAATATTTTTACGGGCCGCCAGCGAGGAGCACCTGCAGGGACAGGTGGAGCCCGGCGAAGGAAAACAAGAAGCTTACGCTTTGTTTGACTTGATTTCCAGTTTTTCTGCCCGAAAGTCGCTGCTGGCGAGGATCAAGCCTTGACTCGAGCCTGCTGCTCTCTGCCGTGTTGATGCTTCGCCGATAAATCCTTTTGCTGCTGCTGCTGCAGCCTACTTTGCGGCGGTTCTAATCAAGCTTCAGCAGTGACCCGGTTTCGCCGGAAGCCCTCCTGCGCCGAAAACTAACTCTGACAGTTTCTGATATGCCGCCGTTCTAGCCCCGGGTCTTGTCCCGGGCTGAGGCGACACGACGCGACGCGGCTTAATTGATTTTGCGGCATGCAAAGTTCAGACGACGACGGCCCCAAAACCGCAAGCCAGCCGATTTGAGTTCACATTTTTTCGCCGCCTCTTAGCCTGCTTAGCAGTGGCAAGTGCAGTGCCGGCACTCCCCTCCCCACTAATCCTATTAGACGATACTTTGCGGTTTCTGCTGCCGTAGTGGGTAGTAGTCACTCTTCGCCCGCCAACTCTTTAAGCCTTAAAGCGCCCGCTCGAGCGGGGCCCTGGCATAACTTTGGGTTCTTTGTCAAGCGTGAATGTAATAAACGTCAACTGACAGTTTCTGGCAATAGCAAGTTCCCAAGATTTATTTGCTCCGACGCAGCCCAGTAGTCAAAAGTTTTCGGGCAAATGAATGGTTGAAGAAGCGGCGAAACTGAAATCTAATTTAACGCTATATTTGGCGCATTTGCCAGTTGCCATTGCTGCGAAAGTGGGTCGACCCTTCGTCCTTTTCCATTTCGATTCGCTGGAATTACACCGAAATTAAGTGCTGTGAGTGGGTGTGTGTGTGGTATGTAGGAGTAAATGCAGCGAAAAGTTTTCGCCGTATGCCGCCCGAAAGTAGGCTATAGATAACTGACATTTGCTTGCGGCTCATTAACATTTCAAAGTGGCAGCCAAGGGGCCAAAACACACACTCTCCTACTTCTTCTACTCCCTTCCGCTGCCGCTCTACTTTTCTGCGTCTCGCCTTCCCGGCTGGCCATAATTCACAGCGTGTCAGGCGTGCTTAACCTTCTTCGCCTTTTCTGTACGTGTCGTAATGCCAGCCGAGGTGCTTGACATTTTTCGCGAACGCCTTCAGTTATGCAACACATTTTCGCGCGGCACCAGGGAACGGGAGAAAGGAAGAAAGGGAGAACGGGAGAAGGCAAGAGCAAGAGAAAGTGAGAGGGGCAACCATTGTGGCAGGCAGCCACGACACAAAAGCCTACAAACAAATTAAGCAGAAAATAAAAGCTTTATCTTCGCGCGTGTGTTTAGTGTGTGTGTGTGTGTGTGGGCGAGGAAGGAAAAACAGACCAAGAGCCAATGTAAAAGCGAGGAAAAGGAAACTGGCGCAATCGTAGTTTCTTCGGAAAAGTGCAGGCAGTTAAGCACTTTTGTCTCAATGAGTGTCAACAAGCGACCCGAGGAGGCGACGCGACGCGACACAAGTCAAGAGTTAGGCGCATACACACGTCCCAGGGCTCACAGCAGCGGTCACAAAATGCATAACCAAGGTTTTACACACCCGGACAAAATGAAAACTGTGCAAATTAATATACGAGCTGAGTAACCAGCTTGAAAAAATAGCATGGCGTTATGCATCTTATTTTTTATTTCGCCTTCTGCTTTGTTTTAATATATTTATACTATTTTAAGCATTTCTGGAAAGAACCTATTTATAATCAGCTTAATACTTAGTTGGTCTAGTTGGTTTTAGGAAAGCCTACGTTTAGAATAAGATGCGTTACGCCCAAATATTTGTCATATTAACACAATTTCAAGAAAGGTAGAAAAAGTAAGAAAATAAATAGCCTCCCGATTTGACTTAAAAATCATTTGGCTCCTATCTGTCTCTATCTCATTTCTTTTACTACATTTAGTTTTAGTTCAATTTATTTTATTCATCTGAGAGAATTATTAGTCAGGTCATAGCATAGACCAAAGTCGCAGCCCTATTTTTCTCACCACAACTGTGCAAGTGGATGTGGAAAAGGAACAGAAAAAAAAAATCGCTCTATTAATGAGCCCCGGGCCAAGTGCAACAAGCTGACAACATGACCTAACCTAACCCAGCTATTTGGCTTGGCTGGCTTGCATCTCTGTCTGTGTGTGTGTATGTGTGCGTTTCGGCCACTCGAGGGTTTAGTTTGCGGCCAGATTTGCCGTCTCCCTCTTCTCCGCTTGGCCTGACTCTTGCTCTGACTCTTTCCTTTGTTCCCACTCAAACAATGGCAAAGGGAAAGAAAGACGAAGGAGTGAGTGGGTGAAATTGAGCCTCGGCTAGAGACAACAACGACTTGGGGTGCCTTTAGAATTCCCAACTGGTTGAAGCAATTAGACAGATTTTAATGCTCTCGTGCTCCGTGCTCCGTGCTCCTGGCTCCTGGCTCCCGGCACCTGGCTCCTGGCTCCTGGCTCGCATTTTTTCCGCTGCTGGTTCAAAGGAACTTTTCTATTTTGATTCAAATTCTAATTGGATTCCATCTTTGGCAGCAATCTCATTCAATTTGCCAGCTGACAAAAGTTGCTATGCAAACGCGAAACATGAACACAAGAACAAATCATTATCGAAGTCCAACAACAACAGAGGCAGCAGCAGCGGCAGAGAGTGGAAAACTTTTCGTCTTGCGGAAGCCGGGGAGCTGAGGGGCATAATGCGAGCGCACATAGAAAACTTTTCGGTTCCGGCGGGTGAGGTTATTTTTTGATGGAATGTCTGCCATGTATACATTACAAGTTTCGCGTTACGAATGTGGGAACATCTGGGGGTGTGGGCGAAGCATGATGGAAAGGGGGTTGCTCGTGGGGCAGGGATCCATCGCTCTGCTCCCATCTCTGGGCGCCTTTAATTGGAGCGACTTGAAAGCGAAGTTTTCATTCTATTTCCATGTCGTCTTTCCACTCTCAATTGCCTCTGCCCTGGTCAAGTGGCTCTTTGTGTGGATTTTCAGCTTTGAGCTTTGTCGTTGTGTTTATTTATTATTCGCACTGATGGCAAGAGTCCGAGCGGACTCGACTCGAAGGCCCTACATTTTCCCTAATATAATTTAAATTTCCTGCACTGCTCTTTTTTGGGAACTCATTCCGCTCCGGCTTTTAGTGGACTTTGGAGAGCCGTTAAATTCTGAAGTTCCCTTCCAGCTCCAGCACTGACCCTGCCCTGCTGGGTGGAGTTGAAGTGCCCCCGAAATTGAAAAGTGGCGAAACTTTCAGTTTCTTTTTTCCTGCCTTTAAGGGGTGGAAACTTGCGGTTTTATTAATGCTTCTGCTTCTGTTTCTGAGACCTGAACGTCTTAAGGAACTTTTGCTCCTGCCCAGCATTTTTGGAGTCTGCTTCAGCCCGCTGCTGCTGCTGGTGTTGCTGTTATTCTGCCTGATCCTGTTTGTGATGGTGGAATGGTAGGAGGCGGGAGCAACAGCAAGCAAAAAGTTTGTTGCTGGTAATTATGCTGCGTGCAGAGCGGGAAAGTTTGCCCTGGAGAGGCTGCGAGGCATGTGAATAATGATGTTGACGAAAGGAGCGAGTGCAGCGCGGTCGGGCTGCAAGGACACACAGTTTCCCTGTAATTTGCCTGTCCAATCGCAGCACTCAGTTCAAGGGGTCTGCCGCGGCTTTGATTTGCGTCTTTCGTGGCATTAATTTAGCAATCATTCGGTGCGCGGGGCTCGTGGTTCACTACTTTTTAGTGGCGGCACACACGGCTGCACAAACAATTAAAAATAACGAAAAACTGCAGTGCAGAAACATTAAAAAGGGGAAAGGCAAAAGGGAAGCAGGGCAAAAGTTGCAGCCCTCGCTGTTGCATTATGTAACGCAATTAAAATGTTGCAGGGCCCTGCTGGGGCAACACAACAGCAACAGCCGCCAAATGTAGCATAACTTAAGGCGTACTCGCACACACGCACACACCAGCAGACAAAAAAAAAAAAAACAGTAGAAAAACTGTCGACTTTTAATGGCATTGCAGTCGGGGAGAAGGGAAAAGGGGCGGCGGGGCGCACGGCAGCTGTGCCGCTGGAAAGGGCCTGGTCCTAACCCGTGATTAAGGAAATTGTTGAAAAATGTTAAACAAGCCAACGAGACGGGGCCCGGGCCCGGACCCCTCCGCTCTGCCACTTGTCTGCTCCGCTGACCTGGTAAAAAAATCTATAAAAATGCAGCTAGGACGGGCGCCTGCTGTTAGGCAACATATTGCAGTCAAGGCCTTCGCTGCGTGCATTTTTTAAATGCTCTCCGCTCCTCTTCCAGCCCTCCTGCCCTACTGCTGCATGCCTCTGCCAGCCGCATGTGGCACAAACGGAAGCTGCTGTTTGGCTCGCATAAATAATAACAATAGCAGGAGCCGGCGGGCGGTGGGCAGTGGGCGGTGGGCGGTTGGCTAGTGGGCGTGACAAGCCACCAACACGTGTAGCAAGCTTGTTTGCCGCCGAAGCTGCTCCTGCTGCTGCTGCCTTTATGGCAACTATTTTCACAGAGTTTAAGTCCGTGTGCGGGACTGTGTATCTTTGTGTACACATGTTCCCGGGTGTTTTCTATCTTGTTTAAAAATTGTTGGCCATTTGGGCGCTGGTGCTGGGACATGTGTTTACCCAGTTACTTTGGCTTATTGGCTTCACCTGGCAGCCCTAAAGCGAAAGTGAGATCGCACGGGCAGAGATAGTTTGCTCCTCTATTCATTAATTATTGTGGCAAATGTTGTTTGCGAACGCAATTCGGACTCACGAGATCCAGACATGGGGGGACATCATCAAACATACCTGCAATAAAGAAGAGAGTGCTTGTGAGTTTGAGCTTGAGTTAAAAGTTCGCCGTCATGTCATTTAAATTGCTTTGTCTCAAACACTGTCAAATTGCAGTGTTGCTGATTGCTCGTGCAATAATTTAATTTGTTACACACTGCGGTGAACCGCACTCGGTTTATTTATATTATTTTGCTTATTTCCAGCATTTGTTTCTTTTCGGGCGTTTTTGTGTTACTGTCAGTGGCAGAACTCGCTGTGCATTACAAACAATGGCTGTTTATTTTGGCGAACGTGTCGTCTCTGCACATTTAAAAATGCGAACATTTTTTGGTGAATTTTATTTAGCTGGCAGAATCTGT
Organism: Drosophila seguyi; assembly: GCA_008042675.1. Lineage (NCBI taxonomy): Eukaryota > Metazoa > Arthropoda > Insecta > Diptera > Drosophilidae > Drosophila > Drosophila seguyi. The sequence goes on along the minus strand of VNJU01001415.1, from coordinate 63,469 downwards.
TTTTGGCAGCAACTTTAATGGCGGAGTGACAACAAGAATCACAGGCATTGGAATTTAGTGGGACATTTTTAGAGACTCTGTTTTCATTGAATTTTCCGTCACTCATTAATCAGTGTAGAGAATAAGATGCATCTCCCATCATGTCGTAATTTTCAAACGATAACGATCAACGAGGTCTTTCGCTTTCGTTTTACCATCCGGTGAAAACTTGAAAATTAATTTAAATGTCTTCCTAATGAATGCTTACAGCTTTCATAACTCTTCTGCCGCATTGTGATGCTAAAGACGGAAAATTCAAATCGGCCGGCTTACACAACCAAGCCGAGAAGCGAGAAGAAATTAGCTGCGGCGAACAAGGTGCCCCGATGCGATATCGGATGCACCTGATATATGTGAGAGATGTCAACTGTCATGTAGCCTGACACTTTCCGCGCCACTTTTTTGTCTCAAATCCCATCTTTTTGCCTCCACGGGCCAATTATCATCTATTTATACTGGAATCTCTGTGGGTCGCGCAGCGTGAAACTGTGAAATGGTTTTCGAATTGATATGCAAATAGCATATTGGTGGGGAGAAATTCGACTGAGTTATGCATTTGATAAAAATGCAGTTTTCCTCCGATTTGGCGCACAGCAGGTGCCCCGCCGCCTCTTGGGCGTTGCATAAGCATTGCAGCTCAACCTGTTGGCCGCCCAGAAAACCAATCAAGAGCTGATTCCGCCAAACATCCATATCAGGTCTCGTCAGAACATGAGAGCGGCCTTTTTGGCAGCCCCTACGAAATCACCAGCACCGCGTAGGAAGCATCCCGCCCTCCCCACTCCCATTCCCATCTCCGTCCAGTCGTGCCCAGTAGCCGCAAGCACATGTCAGACAAGGAACAAGCAACTGGCAGCAAGGAACATGGGTTGAGGTCTCTGGCTAATGGCTTTCTGGCTTCGAAAGCCGCGAGTTGCAGGTTGCCCGTTGCCCGTTGCCAGTTGCAAGTTGCCAGTTCAACAATGAGAGGCGTATTCGCATTTTTTGCTTTGTGCTTATGCAATGATAATAAAAACGCAGCATGAGAGAAGGATATATAAATGAAATAAATTACTGCGCAGGCGCAGCGGCTGCAACGGAGCTTCAAACAATGACCACGCCGGGAGGAGTTGCAATTTGAATGAATGTGAACGTGCCTCCGCGTGGGTTCCCCTTCCCAGCGCATGAAGATGCGAACGTGAGGAGATCGGGATAAGGCGTTCGTGTGGGGCACTAGCCGGAGCCTGGGTCGACCGTGTCACGTGGTCATCTGTGTTGCCTCGATACCCACTCCTCATTTGAATGAATGCCTGAATGCAACTCCTACGGCTTCATTTGCCATTATCTCGTTGTTGTGCTGGAGGAACAGCAGTCCCCGCCGCGCTGTGGTTAGTTAGTATGCTTTAATTTATCGCTGCAAACATTTCGCAGACATCTTCCCTGCTCTGCTCCCACTCCTGCTGCTGTACACCTACTATGCCACGGGGCAAGTCAATTGTCCAGTTCCCCTGCCATCGTAAATTGCGGCTCCCCCCTCCGCCCAGTCCTGCTCCTTCTCCTTTTCCTGCTCCTCCTCCGGCTCCTGCTCCTCTTCAGAGTGCATGCAAATATGACGTGGTTTCGCTCCGTCCCCCTGTGCCGCCCCCCCTACATACTTTATTCGCTTATTGAGTTTTATTGTGCCCGTCGTTATTGCTTGCCGCTGCTGCCGCTGAGGTTATCATTATGTTCATTGCCGAGCTATTGTTTGACCCAAGGAGCGGCAGAACGGGCTCCAGTCCCGCTTCTGGAGCAGCTCAAATTGATCTTTACGAGGTGCGATCGTCGTGGGCGAGTGGATGATTGACCCGAGTCCTCCAACTGTCCCAGATTAAGCTGGCTGGCATTTCCTGTCCATGTTTCTCTGTCAATTTCAGAGTTCATTTGTATGCCAAAACAGTTCCGATAGGACCTCCCTCCGCCCGCAGGCAGGCTTATCTGCACATGGCAGGACTGCAGCGAGGACTCCAACTAGGCCCTCCTAGAGTGGGCATTACTTACTGTGCTGACCAACTTCCGGTCAACGAACTAAAGCATTTCCGAGAAAGAGAGAGGGTCTAGGATTTATGCCCTCTGCTCAGGCCGGGCACGAGCTTATAATCTTGCCACTCGAATCGCTAAGCAGCAGCAGCTGGGGCTGGGGCTGGGCCAGGAGCCGGAGATCCTTCACTCGACCACTACACAGCTGCACTTAATTTAGCCTTAATTAATTGACCTGCAGTCGAGTTGAGTTCTTCCTTCTTCCTCTGGCTCGGCTTGCACATTTTTTGCTTCCCGGTTCTGCGCAAATGTTTTGTGTACATGCAAATCGTTCATTCCCCCACTCATTCGTTCTTTCATTCATTCGGCCAGTCAGTAAGTCCGCCAGGCCAGCCAGCCATTGAGTCGGTCCGTGGCCAGCTCCATTCAGCGCCAAGTGGCGGTGCCAACCACTCGAGTGGCCCACTTGAGCAGGACCTGGCCCGAGCTCATTTCCTTGGAATGCGAACTTTATTTTTTTATACCCGTACCTCTTCTGTTCGGCTCACGCAGGGCCAACGAGTGTTCAGATATTCATATTGATAAGGGCAAGCGCTACCCTGTGTTGCCGTTAGTAAATCCAACTCGGATAGGTAGGAAATCGATAAACAAATAGCCACCATTTGTTCAGTTTTTGCCTCTTTGGACTTTAAACCCTGCGCTCTTGATAAATAACGTGTTTAATTAATAGCGGAACCGAGGCTGCGCACAGGACGGGAGCCCGCGAAGAACTGGGTCAACGGTTCCGTGTGAATGCCGCATTATGGCCAGCCGGACAGCGACTAATTAAACCAAGGGCAGAGCTCTGGAAGACAACCAGCGAACTCTGCAGCACTTCCCGCCATCCCCAGCTCCATCTCCATCGCCAGCTCCAGCTCCAGCTCCAGCTCTAGCTCCTCTTCTTCGTTCAGCTGCGAGCTCATCGTGGCAGACAACGATGACAGCCCGCTGCTGTTGAACTCATTCGCAGAACACTTAATGCTCACTAATGAAATGTCAGCTTAAGTCATAACTCAAATGCAGGCCACAAAGAGAACCGGGGAAGCCGGGCGAGGAGACTCTTTCTCTTTAACAAGAACCTATGACAAAGCCAAGCCAAGGGCGCCCAGCGCCTTTGTGCAAAAGCCCTTGGCCTGGCCATTTGGGGCATTGGCTTTTTAAATATGACATGCATTTGGGGATTTTAGGCGTGTGTAGTGCCCCCGCGATGTCCATTGTAATTGATAAGTTTTGTTTCCTGTCCGCCATTTTTGCTTACCCGGCTAAGGGAGATTGATGATGCTTTGAAGGACTCTCAAGAGCACCCATCCCGCATCTGAACTTGAGCTTTTTCGGATAATTGTAGTCGGGCAAAGTGAAATGATGAAAAGTTATCGCAAGTCCTAGCCACTGCCACCCATCTGTCCGCCGTTTGATTGATGAAATGATAAATATCTAGATGAGAGCCGGCTCCGGGAGTCCGAAGTCCTGCTAGGATTGCTACGGGCCGAAAGATAGAGGCGTCCTTATTATTATTGCGTTATTATTAAAGCGTTTTTAATGCTAAATGTCAAATGCAGGACAGATAAGCAGACCCAAGCTGTCAATGCACAAGCATCCAGGATAAATGGTGCTCTCCAGGACGAGGAAAACATTGCTAAATGAGCATGTTTGGGGGAGGACGACCCCTGATAGAGTCCTGCCCGAGCGAGAGATACCACGCCGTCTCTGTCTGAGCTGCAAATCCCACTTAAAATCCGCTCCGTTTACGAAAATCTAATGATGATTAATTACCGCCACAGCGTCCGGCCCTCTCCAGTGGCCTGCTGGTTGAGGTTTTCCCCACTCGGTGGGGCGAGAAGTGCTAAGTACGCCGACCAGGGATGGGCACGTGACGAGTCACGAGTAGCCAGCTCCATTCTGTCCAGAGCCTGGGGCTATCTCTGGCCCGGAGCGGACGTCTGCCTGCGGCCTGCGCCTTTCACTCCCGCTGGCCAGGTCATTATCGCAGGGTGTTCTCCTCGAGGAACAGGAAAGTAATTAATATGCCGAACTTTCGATTGCTGTTACTGTCAGTTGGTTCGCCCGCCTCCCAGTCTCCCCAAGGTTAAGTCAAAGTCAAATGCCCCGGAGAAGGAAACTGCAACAAGGGCGGCTAATTCGCCATTCGGACCAAATAAAATGAGACCGGGGATGGGATCATCATTGTCGGGGCCAATCAGCAACTGCCCGCGGAGTGTAACTAACCGGCTCTTTGGGGCTGATTATGTGTCAATTAAAAAGCATTTTCATGCTAATGGCAGTGCTAAAATTACAAAATTTATCAAATTTAGCTGTCCCATAATATGCATTCGTATTGACACGCAACCGAAACTAGCATTTGGAATCGTGGCGGATTTGTGTGTCTACTGCACACCTCCCCGTCCCCGGACGAAACAAATGTTGGGTAAAGAGTACAAAACGCTAATTTGTTTTTAATATGTGCCATGAACAAGAAGTAGTGGAACATCGGGCCTGTTCGATCGGCTGCTCTGTTGATTAGCTTCTCAAAAATTCATAGACCGAAAAGTGTTTCGTCGTTAACACCCAACTCTCTCAGCCCGGTACTAGGTCTCGACCGACCGAGTCTTAAGCGTGCTCGGGCTTAACAGTGTTATTAAAATTAATATAAATGACTCTCCACAGGCAGGGGGCTTGCCCGCACTCGGTTCGCAGGTAGCGGTGCCTTGGAAACCGTTCAATGCTCTCCTGCTCTCCCTCCGGACGACCGACTGTATTGCTAGCCATCATAATTAATTATATAGAGCTCCACCGCAATGGTCTTCTCTTTGGCTCCAAGTGCTACGCAGAATTCGAAAAAAGAAACGGCTGCTCTCCGAGTTCTTCTGTTGTCGAAGCAATTCTTGCCGAACGTTTCTTCGCAGTTGGCTCTGGCTTCTAATGAGCATGGAGACTTCTGTTGTAACGAGTTTTAGTGACTAAAATATGGACAGTGCTAAGCTAGCGGCATTTAAGCCGATTTTGCCTTCTTTGTTATGTTAACGAGTGTAAATTTCATGGCAATTTACAGAGACGTTGATAGATTACAGGTGCAAAGCGCTCGCTAATCAATCGAGGAATCTCCCAGGGAGAAAATCGATAAAGTAACCTCCAAGTGGTAACCCCGACTCCCAGCGTTGTCATTTATATTTCCGAAGCATTTGTCCGCCTTTGTTTCAGCCCCACCTGCCCCTCATCACACTCACCTTTAATTAGCTTTCGGTTCGGCCCGTCCGTCTCCCACAGCTCCTGAGAATGGCTAATCAGAGATGGAACCCCAAGGGATGGTCCTTGGCAGAAATGGTTAATATTTGAGTGAAGACCCGATAAAAAGCATTCGAAATGCATATACCGCACTATTAATAGCAATAAATTGAATGTGCCTCAAGTGTGGGTGGGTGTGTGGGTGTGTGTGTCCCTGTATCTCAGCAGGCAATATTTGGGGGCTTAAATATTCATGTGAGATCAAATAATGCCAAGCCATCCAAGGCATCGACGGAGGACAGACAACTGACTGGGAGGACGCACAAGGAAACCCCCTCCAGCTGTGCTGGCGCAATGGGGGAGGGTCGGGGAACCACAAGTTCTAACTTCTTATGCAAAGCCACTTAACAAAAAGCAATTTATTTGCACATAATTTGTCAGCACTGCCGCAGGATATGCGAAAAGATGGCGGTACAAGGGACGGCGACGGATCCAGGGACTCTGGATTCGGAGTCACTAAAATTACAAATTAATTTTACCGAGAATTTGCGCAAAAACTACGTTGAAAATATGCTTAGATGCGATTACGATGAATACCAATCCTCCCCAGATTCCGTCCTTCCCTGTCCCCCGTCCCCCTCTTCGTGCCTCCTGCCAGTCTCCTTCCCTGGGCTACATAAGATTTCACGGAGTAAATGAAATGTATTGAATTGACATAAAAGTCGCTCAAGTTAATTCCTCGGCTACGTAATTGGTAGGTTTTCCCGGACTCCACCCCGGGCACCCTCACATGATTACGGGGTTGTTGTTGGCTGTTGTTGTCGGCTGCCATAAACGGAGCACACTAAAATCCATAGAAACTTCTTCGTCCTTTCTTTGGGCTTTTGGACAATGTCAATTTGTTAGCATTTATTGAATTGTGAATTATTAAAGCGAACAAATTGAAATCGTAAGCGTATGTACGGGCGAGGGTGCTGGTGCTGGCGAGGGTCTCCCATGTGGTCTATAGGTACACACCGTGCTCCCCGAATATATCCAGCATACATACATTCACGTGTGTACTTATCTCTGCTTATAGAAATTCCATATTGTGTGCGCCGCACAAAGGCAAAGTCGATTTAGTTGGCCAAATAAGCAAGGGCAGAAAAGAAAATTGAAGGCCGAAGGCAGAGGGAAAATGGGGAAATGGGGAAATGGGGAAAGCAGGAGCACAGAAGAAAGTCGTAATCAGTGAACAGAGGAGAGATGGGGTAGAACGAGATTGAGTTAGGACCAACAGCTGAGCCGGCTGAGTTGCCAAAGGAAAGTCGAAGACTCTCCTCAAAGGATTCCCGAGCTGGGCTCTTTAATTTTAAGTTTCTTCTGCCATTTGCAGGGGACCCTTGAGGACATCGCTTCAAGATTGCCAGCGAGAATGTCGCCCCCCGCTGGTGGCATTTGGAACGCCCACAGCACTTAGCCCCTCCCGCTGGCCGGGCGAGGGGGGTGGCCGGAATAAATGCCAATGAAAGCGAGTAATAAATGCAAACACAAACGCACGCTCGCACACACATTCGGGGGAATTGATTGAAAAGGAAATTCCCAAACAAAATGTGTTAGTTATGGGGGGCGCGACTTGGTGGTGGCTGCCTCTCTGGCTGGTATAATTTCAACAAAATGTATTAAGTAAATATGAGCGCAACAAAAAGTTGCTAAATAAACTGTTATTCAGAGTGTCTCCCAAGACCTCTCCTTGCCACAGCCAGAGCCATAGCCAGAGCCTCTCTGTGGCTGGTAAATCGATATCCGAAAGTGGTGGATGATGATGGTCCATCTATGGGCGCCCCGACCCCTGATATTAACAGCTTTTATTTTCTTGTGCAATTTCTCAAATATTTGTCTTTCAGTTTTTTCCCTCGTTTCGTTGGTCCGTCTTCTTCTGGCTCTTGCCAACCAAAACAAATGGCAACTAATGGTGGCGGGGCGGGCGAGTCGCATTCAAGGACCAGCTAAGAATTTGTCACGCCACCACCCCCACCGTCGAAGCTCCGTTTCCATTATCAAATCGTTGACATTTATGCCGCTGGCTGGCATCACTTGATTATGATGAGACATGCGACGTGCCTCTGACTCCGGCGTGGCCCAGGACCTGATGTCAGACCGGGACTAGGACCTGGACTTGGACTCGGACTGGGTTGGCTCTCTTCCCGTACGTGTTGAATTATCACTTGCTCCTCTCTGGCCTGTGTGACCCGCGGCTTTGTTTGGTTTATAAGTTCATCAGTTAGTTAGTGGACTTAGCTCATTGTCTCCCATCTAGCACCCATCCCCATTGTTGGCAGCCCTCTCTGTTTGTGGGCAGTCAGTGGAGCTGAATCGGTCGATAGTCCTGCGCTGCAGGACACTACTCTGTGGCGCCTAATTGCCAAAGCAGCTTAAGACAATTGAAATTATGAACCCAACAGCAATTGATGCCTGTGCGTCCAGGCAAGAGGTCACTTAGCGATAAGACCCGACGTCCGACCCGGGGTCTCTTCACGGATGGCTTAATCCGGGGCTCAGGACATGTGCCGAGTTGAACGTACCTGCAATTAGAATAAGCAAACGGAATAATTTGGTTAGTCGTGTCGCTCAAGTGGGCTCTCATGCGGCTTATTCCTAAGTGCTGGCCTATAGGGATTCTTGGCGAGGGCTTTTGGCGACTCGGACGACTGCCAAATGTGTCGAGGAAATGCGACGAAAGCAATTTTTAGAAATCATGTTTGCGACTCTGTTGTCGACCCATCCCCCCTTAGCGGCGATTGCCGCATTTTTAGGAGCAGCCATTGAAAATGGATTTGGCTGCCAGGACCCGATTCGAAGCCAAAACAAACCGAAAATTGCATAAATTATCGCCAGATGGAGCACCCTTCCCTCCTTCGGCGCACGGTTTTTCCACTGCATTTACCGTGCAAGTAATAACAGGCCATAAAAATCACACTCCACCGAGGAGAAATTATGTAAATATTGGGCGAGAAGGAAGCCACATATTCTGTAAGCAGTTCAGCGAACCCTCTCAAGGATTCCTCTGCAATTGATTGGACGAAAATGAAGGGAAACTGTCCGTCCCGTGACAGGGAAAGCGATATCCCTCTCGGTCTCTCTCTCTCTCAGTCCATTTCTTCCTGACTTTGTCGTTATGACAAGTGAAGTGACCGAAAAAAAGAATCGAACAGAAATGCCAAGAGAAATGACACTGGAATGAGCGACAAAAAATGGGAATAATAAAGAAATCTGGAAGAAACTGCAATCGTCATTTTGTTGGCAATGCTTCCTTACAGTTCAATCGCTGCGACTTGATGTCCTTGACATCCTTTATTCCACCAGTGAGTTCTCCAATTTCCTAGCCGCACACAAAAGCCGGACCCCATCGAAGCCCGAATCACATTTTGTATACATATTAACGGAGCTCGGGCTCTGGACTGCACAATTCACAACAATCGATCCGATTTTTAATCAAGGAGAAACTGTTTCGATTGCTCTATAAATACTTGTCATTTCGGCTCTTATTTATTGTTTGTGTTCCTGCCAATGCCGTTGGCCGCCGTTCGAGCTGCTCCAGTTAGGTAGCAGCAAACAACAAATTGCAGCTAGTAAAATATAAATTTTATTATCTCAAATTTTTGCACTCATCAATTTCCATTGTGGGGGCTGGGGTCCGGGGCATCCATCAATTTTTATGACACCCCAGCGAAAATAAAAACTCGAATCAGAAAACCAACATCCGAATTTTGAATGCACACGGATCCGCGCCAGCTCCTGCCCAGTCCCTTATCAGTTACAAAATTGCAATATATTTTGCGGAATAGAAGGGGCGCCGGAGCGATGCTCCACATTGTTAGCACCAATTTTATGGCTTTTGCATTGTTATTGATGCTCCAGTTAATTTTTATTGTTCACTGCACATGGCCAAAGCCTGGGCAACAGCGAAATGCTACCCATTGTTATGGTTATTGCCTGGATTTGCCCACTCGCCCCGAATACCGTCGCCGTCCTGCCTGCCTGCCTGCCTGCCATCCCATTTGGACAAGTTACAGCGTTTAGTGTAATGCAATTATTTAACTTGTGCAACTTTTCCTTGAAGATTTCCAGTGAAGCGTCTGGAGCTCAGCTGCGTCGGAGGAAACTCAATTAAAACATCAGCGCTGCAGCAATAGCCCCCTTCTGCTGCGTATTTGCAACATTGCGCTGAGCACAGATGCTAACTGATAATTAAGTTGAAAATCAACTTTTAGTTTGTCGGAGATCCTGTTCAAAGCTCAATTCGGGAGCCGGTCGGGCATACTAATAAAAAGATGTGTTCCTAACACTAAAAAACCAATGAGAACCTATTATATAATTTATAGCCCTATACATATTCCCATAAATAACGCATCTTATTCTTTATGTTGTCTTCGGTTTGACCGATCGAACTGTAGCTTGAAGATATTTAGCTTCGTTGCGGTTCCGAGTTCCCAGTTCCGAGGTTGTCTCCCGCCCGGTGTCATCTCAAGCGCAAACCGTTCGAAAACCTAATGAAGCGTCCCATTTTTTGTTGTGGTCGTAGGTTTCTCTTTGTCTTTCTCACCGAATTCAATTTGCGTTTCGGGTTTTCGTTGCTGCTCCCAGAGTCTGTCTTTTGTCTTGGCACGCCCCATTCTCAGCCAGAGTCCGGCTCAGTCCGGAGCCTCGGTTCTGTGGGCCTTTGACTTTTGGCTTTTTCTATTTTTCCTATTTTTCCCCGTAATGCTCCATCGCGCTTTATAACCCGTTTGTTTGTCTTTCCGCCAGCGCTTCATTCGGCGACGTTCAACCTTCATTAGGGCAGCAATTAATTGTCATTTGTCAGTTTTTGTTAGACGATTTCTGTTGCTCTCGGGGATTTGGTGTGCATATTTATGAATGAGTTTTGACATTGCCATAAAAAATGATGCAAAGCCAATCGGGCTTCAAATAGTGTTTGCCCAACAGCTGGGACGGTCTAAAAGCACGCATGCTGCTGGCCTTGCTTTAAAAAATGTATGCCACAAATGTTCAGCCGGCAAATGGAATGAAAATCGAACTAATGCAAAATTTAGACCCCACCCCAAAGGGGTTGTGCTGCACAGCTGCAAAAATGGTTGGGTCCTTCGTTATTGTTTCCATTGCAACAGCTGCCACACTCCCTGCGCAGCAGCAACCCGGCAATGCTGCATAGAAGTCGGCGCCCCAAGCCCCTGCAAGGCAACTAGGCAGCAAGTGTGTGTGCTGCTTTTGTTGGCATAAAATTTTGCGTATAATTAGAAAATTGTGGCAAGATTCTCTCGCTCTCTCCTTCTTCGTTTTCCATTCCACAGGCAGCTGTTGCAGCCGCCTTGTCTTCAGCTGCATCTGCAGGCCGGAGAGTGGTGGATAGAGAGCTCGGCCTGGCACATCAATTAGTGCCGCCCAAAGCCACAGAGGCATCTGGCAGGCGCCCCCACAGCCGCCACCCTCTTTCCTGTCAGTTCGAGTGTAAACTGTACGAGGTGTCACCTTTTCCCGCCCATTCCCCGAAAACGCATCCTCACCTCCGCTGGGCTCAACTCAGCTCAGCCCAAATTCAAGTTTCCCAGCCGGCTCCCCTTTGTGGCCGCCTTTTGACTTGCGTCGCCTGTAATTGCTTGGGGTTTAATTAAAAAACATTTGTCTCTGTTTGTTGCCATACCGTAAAGTTTGTACTCGAACGGGTGTATGGCGCTCGACGAGAAACCCTGCACGACCAAAAGGATAACAAGCGGAGAGGACGAGGCAGCTATGAGCAAGCCCCGCGAACACCTTTCTGGCTAATCATTAGTGAAAATGAATTAAATGGTCAGAATAAATGAAGAAATTTTCAGACAAATTAGTTCTTTGGACAGACCTGTATTTAACGGATCAATGTACTCCTCCTATTCAATGCTTTGCATGGAGCTGAATTGTATATTTTAAAAATTCTCAGATAAAAAGCAAGTACCAAACTCCAATATTAACTAGAAAAGAAACCAACAACGGTAGATCAAGTATAGATCCAGGCATTGATATAAACGCAAACGGTGGACAACCAGCGAGAGCGGCAAAAACATGTCCCACAATTTAGTTTCTAATCCAATGTGACTTTTGGTCTGTCTGGAATGGAACTCTGACCAAATGGGGGCGGACTCGGGCTGACAACTTCCGGGTGCGATATGCAAATGAAGCTCCAACAACTTTGCGCTATCGAAAGTCTAAGTCCGTTCGAAACCGAAATTCCACCAGTGGCAGCCCTATTCCAATCCCAATCCAAGTCCCAAAAAAGTGCAGCGTGATTAATGTCCCAACTTTTTACCATGTGGCTGGGGAGGATGGGGTATGTGCTAATGGCCACCTAATCGTGAAAACTTTTGTCTGATTTTAAGCTGCTCCGTACGTGGAAATTTGTTGGCTGACTGCGAAATTGAAAAAGCGAGGGGCCAACTTTTTAAGCCATAGAGAGCAAATTAAGGGCATTAAAACAAGAGTTCCCTCCCTACGTGATAAAGTCAAAGTGTCGAATGCAACTGTGAAAACAATCGGTATCCACCAGACCAGACCGACCAGACCAGGCCACTCGCAAGCTGTTAAAACAACATTTGATGGGGCATTTTTTCGACTGCAGATCCCTCGGGGATCAAGAGGAAAATGTCAATTTCTCTGTTGATCTTCCGTCCCCGAATCCAAGTCCCAAGCCGACTCCGAATGCTGTGCGTGTTAATGACATGCTTTCCCTGTTCTTTATGTTTTCTTTTGGCTGAACAATTGTTTTCCCATTTGCCTTTTCTCTTCTCTAATTTATGTCGTTGTCGTTGGGCCAACATCGTCCAGAACAACAACGAAGATGCTGCAGAGACAAGCATTAAGTGTCATTAATGCAAATAAATTGTACAAATTCCCGAAAATTCCCGAAAGCTCTCTGACGCAGCAGGGGAGAAAGCTGTTACGAGCGGAATGCCGCGAGCGATTAAAAGTGCATTACTAGGAACGGAAAAGCGGGAAAGCGGGAACGCCAGTGTCTAAACATATCCATTTCCACGTCCCTCCATAAGTCATTTGAAAGTCGCCAGCACCGGTGCGAGGGGAGCGGAACCCTTTGTCCGATGATTACAGTTCGCGTTACCAGTCCCGTTGTTGTCATTACCAATTAAATTGAATTAAACAGACACACGCAACAATTTGTTAACAGTAAACGCTATATATTTATAGCCACATATTGTTTGAGGCAGAAAGCCGGAGCGGCGGCTAGGATAACGCTTTTCACTCTTGCCGCCGCGGCGGCAATCGAAGCGCATGAAAAATGCATGACAAGGAAACTCAAAACTCAAACACCCACACGTGCGAGGCGGGCGGGCAACCGCAGTGGGAGGGAGGGGGGCCGCTATCAGATTGACAGCTTGACCGATTTCCATGGGCTCCTGCGGGAAGGTTCAATGATGTGTGTGCAGCCAACGCGAGGTATTCAATTACAGGGCACACACAGGCAGAGCAGGCGCGGGGGGCAGTGTGAGGAGGTGCACGTATGACATATCTGCTGGCCAGTTATAGTGCGACTGCCATAACTACTGCGACTAATTACACGCATATTCCCCACTCACCGCCACCGCCACCAACCCACCCACACCGGGCTTAGTTGGGCATAAATAATTTCGTCTGCGAGTCGACGACGTGTAGAGCGCCGATAGACATCGCGGCCCTATCGTATTACGGTTTATTAGTATCCCATTATGCCTTCGACTCGGAGGTAGTATTATTTACCTTATCGCATATTGTGAATCGCAGGACATTCCACATGCGTTGGTAATTGCGCTGACAGCGACTCAGCGCCGGAGTGGAAGCTATGTCCCAGGGCGGATTCTGCGGTTGCCAGGCCCGGATTTGGTTGCCTTTATTGTCCAGTCGCTATACTTTGCCTACTTCCTATAATTTACCACAATGGGACTTTCATCCATACTCCTCTCGATCAATATAGTATTATTCAAGACCACTACCCCTAACAATGCCCTAAGACTCATTGCCTTATCGTGCAGGTCTCCTGTGAAGGTTCCCTCACGCAGGTTACCCCGTTTGGTGCCAGAGCGTCAATAGGCTAATCAGATCGGATCAGTTGCATGTCGCGTTTCATTAACTGACAAAACGTAAAGTTTCGCCTACAACCCGGTCAACACCCACACTAGACACACGATGGTGGCATGTGATAAAAGTGGAGCAGTGTCCATGGGCCGTGGTCCTACGTCGCTTGCGGCTATATTTAAGCCTCCAACGAGACACAAAAACTGGGCTAAGCAGCGTACTCAGTACTCATTGTTTACGGTGTGTCTTGGCACGCTCCGCTGGGTTTCACCTAACTCTTGACCCCACGCAACGTCAGCGAGAACCATTGTCCAACTACAGCGACAGCATGGGGAGCGGCCTCGCACCTAAACCGTTTTTAGTACTTTACGGCTAATAAAATACGTAGACCAACAATACAGGAACCCGATAACTGAACAAACAAATAAATAAATAAATAAATATCCACCGAGGGATAGTTGACGAACTGTCTTCGCGCTGCCTGTCGCTTAGAGCGCTGTCTTGGAGGCGTCTTCTTCGGTTCTGCGGGGGTTTTTATGTAACCTATAATTTTCGTAAGTAACCGGAAAACGGTTCACCTCGTTCGTCGGCTTCCGTTGACCCAGCCCGGGTTACCTGTTCGCCCTAGTTCTCGGAGCGTCTCTCACAATACGTTTTATTGCCTGTCTGGGTCATTTGCCTCCGTTTGGTTCTTACTTATCACCGAGCGGCGACTGTGACTGACCCGCTCGACCGTGAAATTGCCCAAAGCATTGGAGTGCCTTCGATCAGCTTTATCCCCTGAGCATAGCTTCCAAGACGACCTGCTTCCCCGCCCCAGCTGGGACTTGCTCAAGAGGCTACTGCTGCACTTTCCCACTGCACCTCTGGAACAGTTTACTGCTCTTGTCTCCTCAGCGCCCACATTTTAAAGGACTTAATTGAGGGCCTGGCATAACCAATTATTAGGCCCTGCAGGGAATGGCTCCCGCTGAACGGCCGCGACCGCAGCTACGGGAACTGTCTGCCGCTTCCCCGATTTTATGCCATGTCACGCTCTGGCATGCCGCCGTAATTTTTCATATGTATGAGCTGTTCTTTTTGTCGGGGCTTTTCTCTCTGGCTTTCTTTGGCTATTTATTATTTAACATGGGACCGGCTGAGTGCGAGCGAGTGAGTGCGTGTGTAAATCTTGTAAATATCTTGCTTTCAACACGGCGGCCACTACACCTAGATGTAGTTGCTCCTCCTACACCCTCCACGGCCTGATTTTGTGCTTGGTCACTGCTTTTAAGAGAATTCTTTAAGCGACTTTAAACGCGGTTCATGACAGGGGATTGGGGATAGGTTGGCCGGAGATTCCTCGCCTGAATATTGCATGTTTTAGTTACCGCTTTGCTTCGATTTCACATTTAGTTGCCATTATTAAGTGGCCCGTCTTGGCCTCAGCCGCCAAATCCCCACTGTCATCGCCCGACATTGGGGGAGGCTCTTTCTGAAGCGTCATTAGCCGGAATTTTGTTTACGTTCCGCCTAAGCTTTGCCCACATTTATTATTAATTGAACGCACAAATAATCCGAACAAATGTTTGGTTACGAAACAGACCCGAGAGCCCCGCTCGCCGCGCAACTTTTAATTATTGGTTGCACGAAGGAGCGTTCGGGGGCTACGTCAAAGTTGTAACTACAAATTAGTAATATGCATATGAAATACAAACTTTTCTACACTCGGCAGCCGATTACGTGCTCCCGAGGTCCCAATTAGCTCCACATTGATACGCCACAGCCCGGCAGTTTACAGATTTGGCTCTGCGGAATAGCTGCTGATAACTCTGGCGATGGTCGGGGATTTTTGGGACTCGATAAGCGGACTCACCCACACCGTAATCGCTCCAAAACGGATACGGATGCTGGACGAAGCCGAAGCAATCAGTCGACCGAGCGCGTGGGCTTCTGCACTTTGAACGGATGTGAGTCAATCAACGAGAGCGAAAAACGAAAACAATTCGAGTAATTCGAGAAAAACAGAAATATAGTGAGTATTTGTTGTAGCCACTAACTGTTCGTCTGTTCGCTTGTTTGTTGGCCAACTAACTAATTAAACCGCAATTCAAATATGTTGGCAGGCAATTTGAATAGCGCGTTTTGGCCAAATACGCAAATATCTGTTTGCGGACCCAGAGGGGCGATGTGTATCATTGAGCGAGAAAATCAATGTTTGAATGCGCAGAATTTCCCCCTCCCTCCCTGTAGGTGCTACGAATTATTTTTAAGGGAACGCGAAAATGCACAACTCCTGTGTTTGCAGTTGCCCCCTCGCGCGCAAATATAAATGCCACACGTTATGTTTATTTGTGATACACCTGGAAAATTTGCTGAAGGGTGGATCCTGCTCCTTCAAGTGACCTTCCCGTGCCCGAAGCCTTGGCTTTCCCTCCATTTTGACCTGTTTGTCTTACCCTGTTTGCTTTCAATGCATTTTAAAGTTTGGATTTCGGGGAAGAGCTCTCGCCAAAGGAATCCATGTAAGCTCACCAGTTGGAGTAAAGCAAGTGGGAGGAAATATATGTGTACATACCTGGAACAGAAGAAGAGGGAGAAGTGACATTAGAATGGCGTCTCAGAGAAGTTAGCATAAGTTGGAAATGTCTCCCCCATTACCCTACGGTTCCAGCCAAGATACTTTTGCTATTGTCACAACTTTGGCCACATATTGCGCCAACCTTTACTATATTGTTGATGTAATCGATACTTCTTCGAGTTGCGAGCTTGTCGCCTACGACTAAGCTGCTGCAGAGATACCGATACTGAGTTGCTTTCAACTTTTCGATAAGTAGGTGAAGTACGCTCCACAATTCACTGGCATCTGGCCTTACAGGAAGCCAATGCACTTGTTCCGCCATCCAGCCACCACCCCTCAGGGCCTCATTGTGTTTCGTAATTAAATATTTTCCATGAGGCAGCTGCTCGACAGAGATTGCGACTTTCTAAAAAACACATTCCATTCATCTCAGTGGCGCATTATCTGGAGAGATGCACTCGCTTGTTTTGCCTCGGCTTCCGTTTGATAAAACCCCTGGCTTTGCCGTCTATTTCTCATTTAATTTGTATTCTGACTTCGGTGCCTCCCTCCGCATTCGCATGCAAATTCCGGGCCCATCAAATTGGTTGCGAGTTCTTTTCAATTTCGATTTCAATTTATGCCAAAAGCGTACAGTGGAGCGGACAGCGAAATTGTCATATTCCGCGGTGGCCTCTCAAGTCGCCTCCATTGTTCCGCGCTGATGTAGATTACGCAGAACTTCTGCTGCTCATCCCTTCTCCCTACTGCCGGCGATTTCTTGAGATTATTTTTGCATTTCTGATTCGCTTCTCGGGAAATTATTCTGTCGCTGGCTACCAGCTCCCGATATTCGGGCCAGATATACACATAGAGAGTCAAGCGCTCCGTATTTATAGACTGGGGAGTGAGAGCCGCCATCTCCGGGCTTTTAACGATGACACTTGAGTCATGTTAATGAGTCTAATATCGAAATTAATATAAATTTTTATGGCGCAATTCGAGCGGCGGAGGGAGGTGCATTAAGAGCGATGCCAGCTGCTGGGGCATTCTTAGGGTGAGGGCGAGGGTGTAAAAAGAATTTGGGTCAAAGCCTAGAGTGGCCATAAAGAAGACACAGGCGAGGGAGTTGGCGTGCTGTATCCCTCTACTAATTGATATTCGATGTATCCCACGAATACTCCCCCCTTACAAGATTCGCCGAGAAATGCTTTCAGCCCGGAAACGCATCTTTGAAGTGCTTATTAACAGAATCAGCTTAGATTTCTCGCTTAATATGCACCTGGCGGGTCAAGAAACGCATGTACTTTATAGCATTGTTCGTTTCAAAACTGCTGTTGTTGTGCTGAAACACTTTTGACGTTTTATATTTAGGGGAAAGACCCATAAAACATCGACAGGAAACTTATTATTGTCCCGCTGTTTGTCTGCATTAGAACACACACAGTATGCCATTTTTTACGACACTCGGCGGCTCCAACTAATATACTTTTTATGTCTGTGCTGCTTCAAAGTGTCAATAAAAGTGCTGCACCGAAAGTAGGGCACGTTCCCGCCGAGATTGACCCGAAACGGGGAGAGCCCGGGCACACTCGCACTCGCCGGCTGAGAGAGGGATTAATTAAGCGCATTACTTGAGCAAACTAATTCATCTAAACTGTCATCATCATTTCGAGCAACTGTCAGGCATTAGACGTTGACGAAAAACTTAACGCATTACCCAACTCCATTGTGGTCCGGCTAGGAAAAGTCAGTTTTAATTATGTCGGGGAGCCGGGCCAGCTAAATATTAATGAGCCAACCAGGGGCAGAGCACGCACGCAGCCCGACCTGGCAACCCTTATGAATATTGCATGGCCCTGGCAACCCGTGTGCTAATCAATCAATTTTTTCGACACTTGCAATTGGTCGGACAGTTCTGAGTGTTGTGTTTGCAAAACCACCGACTAACTACGTGTAGCCACCGCCATCGCCGTTGCGGATTGTCCAATGGTTTTAAAAGCTATTCCTGGCAGCGCTCTGATTGAGTGGCATGACCTCTCCGCAGACTCTGCCCCCGGTGATGTATGACGTAGATTTGACAGCTCTAATTCAAATCTTGTGTACAATTTACATGCAGAATAGAGAGCGCAGAGCGCTCCGAGCGAAGCCCTAATGAACTACATGTGTGCGAGCAGATGGAAAATTACAAAGTCTTGTATCTTCAGCTTTTTAAAATGCAGCATGGCCGCCATCCCGAGCATCCCCCAACACGCTCAGCCTTCTCGGATGCCGTTTCATCCACTTGATGTCAACCGCAATGAATAAATAGACGCGGGAGCTGGGATTCTACGAGGGGGACTGGGGCACCAGAGCAGGGCTCTTCGCGGAAACATCTTCATAGACAGCGTTTCGGAATGCGGAAGTGGTGCATTGTCTGCGATGTATAAAAATATTTTTCAAAACTAAAAGCGCCGCGAACAAAACAAGACTGCAACAAAACGCATGTGGCACACATTTTAAGTTATTCACCGACACACACACTGCCGCTCACAGGAATGGTGGCAACAAAAGGAGTCGTTCGCCCACCCGCTCCCCCTGCCGATGGAGCCCATAGAGCTTCGGGGTAGCCCACACAAGAATTACCCGAATTATCTTTAATTGGGCTTGGGTGCCGTTGCGAAATAATTAATTTTGTCAGTTCAGTGTCAGCGCGCCAATTTCAAATGCAAATTGTCCGCCATAAATAACGAAAACGGCCCGGCCGCGTGTGTCAATATTAATTGGACAGTTATCGCCTCGGGCGGTCGATTTGGTTAGCTGCTTGCTTAACCTCTGAGCCGCAAATCCATATCCCGGACATGGCCGGACACGCTCCGCCGTAGAGTCCCCTTGGACTCGGCCGAGTCAATGACCGTGTTGAAAAGTCACCGCAAACAGTGGCTGCAAGGTGGCGGGCGGACAAAAGGGAGAGAGCACAGCAGAGACCGGAGCCCGGAGCCCAGTGCCGGGAGTCGCGGTGCATTCACCTACATTTCGCACGCCATCTTGCCCTACCTCCTCCCCTGCAGACCTCCAGCTGGCAGCACAAAACAAAATGGCGTCAGTGGCGGACACAAAAGGAAGTCTGCGACGAATGGTGCACGGCGGAAGCGGGGCGAAGGCGCTGGCGATGGCGAAAAGGGATGGCAAGTGCAAAAGACAACAAAAGTCAACGACTAAAACACTCCAGAGCCCCGAAAGTGTCCGGCAGTGTTCGGGGTTAACTGTTATTCAAAGTGGCTAGGTGGCGCCATCCAGCGGCCAGTTGGGCGGCGGATCAGTTGCTGTTTACAGTTACTTAGCACGTAAAATATTTACCCCAAGTGCCGGGGAGTCCCCTTTTTTTATACCCCTGCAGAAGGTTTTATAGTTTGGACGGGAAGTCTGTAACGGCTTCGCAAGACACTTGAAGTATTCGCTATGGGCAGCACTAGACGAGTCGATCTAGATATGCATGTATGTACATATCTAGGTAGCAGTGAGTTAAACCAAATGTTAGCAACTATATTCTCATAACTAAATACACGGCTACAAAATGCAATTCTAACATGTCTGCGTTGTGTTGCTTATAAAGATACTTATTGGTAAAAAAATAACACAATTACTTAACGGATCATTTTAATTTTTTTTTAAATCGGTTTATTAGGCGTAAAAACTTCGTCCTTGGCTTCACCTTCCTTCCAGGACAAAGGGGGGACTCGTTCGGTGGCGACTCTATCGATGGGGCCCCGAAGCGTCCCCTTTTTTAAGTTTCTGCCCGATTTTGCTAGCATTCGAATGCATTTAATTTAAACTTTGCTCCCCACTCAAAGGCCAAACTCGGCGCACACAACTTTTCCGGACTCCACTCGTGCTCGTGCTCATATTTTCCCAGCGCTTTTCCTTTGCGGCTTTCCCCGCCCCTACTTACCCCACCGCCACCACTGCCTTTTTGCATTCACAGCCTTTGCATTTGCTGTAATATCTCTGCCGAAATGTGGGGTGGGAGGAGGGGAGGGTGGATGGTGGATGGTGGAAGGCAACCAGCATCGGGCAACTCTTTAGCAATTTTGTAATTTAATTAAAAATATTTTTTCAAGTGGTTTGCGCTGTAAATACAACAAACTATCCAACGCCCCCTTGCTGGCACTTTTCCCCCAGCTCCTCCCCCGGCTTTGTCTGTGTGCGTGTGTGTGGAAGAATTTCAAAACTTCATTTTGAGCTTCCGAAGTTTCGAGTACTCCACACTCTGCTTGTGTGTGTGTGTGGGTCCTAGACTGTGTGTAAATATTTTTTTGCAATTAATTTTGAGCGGCTTATAATTTACTAATTTAGTTTTCCCTTTTTTCTGCGGCGAAAAGTTTCCTGCACCACGGAAATGTTGCAAGAAAAACACTAGTGGCGGAGAGTTAAGAGCTCGTGCGATTGAGTTTTGTTCGGGGAAAACTGTCAGATCCGATCCGTGGCCTGGAATCAGAGGGAATCGACGACAAATTGGGCACTGGGGAAGGTCGCGAGGCGCAAGTCGCAAGTCGAAACGAAATTAAATTAATCAAAATATATTTGCATATTTTAGCAGCAGCTGGCACAAAACGAAAAGTCGCATGCCCCAAAAGCCTGCTCATGGCAGAGCCGAAATTCTAATTTACCAAATGTGGGAAAAGAATTCCGAGTCGACTCGGGTCGAGTGGATTCGAGTGGGGCTTGTGCGGTGAGCGGGCGAGCTGCCTTTTTGCTATTTATATGATGCATACGTATTACGTATACGTATCCACTCATTCTTTTCCCTCGTCCTTCGTTTTTGGTTGCTCCGCACAAACTAAAACTAATTTGCAAAAATCTACCACGCATGTGTTTGCTTTTGTGTGTGAGTGAGCGCTTGCTCATTTTTAGCGCTGGAACCTTTTTGTGCCATTTTATTTACAGGCATGTAAACACACGAGAGGTGCACACACACACCCCCCCAAACACACACACACACACACAGTCGCTCAAGTACACTGAGCACTTCAGCGGGTGTTTCATGCGTTGGTTTTGGTTTGCGAGCTTGACAGCATTTCAATAGAATTAACACAAACACACACAGCCCGTACTCACACTCGCATATAGATGAAAGGACAGCGGGAGAGCGAAGGAAAATTAAATAAAATTATACGAGAAAAAACACACGGGCCGGGGAGGGGGAAGCTGAAGAAGTGAAAAGCTTGCCGGCGAAAGGTTCCACATGAAAAATGCGCATAAATAGTTGGGGCTTCGAGGGGAGGAGTTGCGGGCGGAGGCAGGCAACGGAGAACCCCAAGTGGATCTGGGTCCCGCTCTATGTTTGTATTACACATTTCACATTTCACCAGGGTTGTGAGCCTGCATCCGTGTTTGCCTGTTTGGTTAGGTTGCCACTTGACAAATTCTTACAGTTTTGCGAGCAGCATTATTTTCTACGCTTCCCCGGCTGCCACGAGAGCCTCTTCGCATCCAGTTAGTAAACCTAATTAAGCTCCCCGAGATACAAGTGCAACTCCCAGGCTTCCCCAGAGATTGCTGTCCCTTCCATGAATTACATATATGTTGAGCTTGTTTCCATTTAATTCATAAAAGTCTTTTAAAAAGAATAGTTATTACAGGGAGCTTGGATTATAATGGACTCATAATTCCTTCATTTGAAAAAAGCTAACATGTTAATTCTGCCTAAAAACGGAAAATAAAGCCTTATAAATCTATTAACTGCGTAAATAAAATTTAATTTCAGTTAAAATATTACGTAAAATTAAGAGCGTATTTACTACCTTATCTCAACTTTATAGTATACCAAGGCAAAAAGAACAAGATACTTGGGTTTAAAAATTATTCATTACATTTTATAAATGAAATCTAATCCTTAGGCCTTTTCCGTATTAGAATATCTCATATATATCGCAATATTAAATAAAACTATGCATACAAGCTCGTGGCATATACCCAATAGTAAAACCTGGAAGAACCTTTTAAAAAAAATCGGTAATCGGCTGTCCATCGACTGGTAACCGAAGGATGGCCAATGACTGACTGACAATCACTTAAGTGGAAACCGATAAAAATCTTCAAGAAGCGAGCAGAACACAAAACACAAAACAAGACAAGAAGAACAGGCAGAAGACCCAAAACCAGCACCAACAACCGGACAAAGCCGGCCCGAGAGAGCCAAAGTCATGACCAGGCCCAGACCCAGGCCCAGCCGCCGTCACAGTCCGAGTCCCAGTCCCAAGTCCCAGTCGCACTCCCCTTCCTCTGATCCATTCCCGGTCGAAGGAGAAACAACAGCAATGGCAACACATTCGACATTTATGGATATTGAAGCTTATAGTCAGGCAGTCGCATCGGGGCGACGGAGGGGACTACGCGGGCACAGAGGCGTTGTGGTAGACAGCAAACCGGATTTTTGATTCTTGGCCAGTTTTTCTCTTCTTTCTTTTCGAGAAAGAAAAAATGTTAATACCCGGTACCCGTAGAGTGTACAAGGGCGTTCTACACTCTGTGAAATGTTTATTATTTTTAAAGATCAAAATACAGCGGGAAAAGGCGAGAAGAACTAACACTAGCATATGTGCATCCCATAGGGATCTCAAATTACAAAGTTCGACCTTAACTATGTAGTTTTTTCCTAAGAGTATTTACCAGATCACAGTACAGGGTATCTTAAACTTGAAACCCTCGACACAAGCGTTTCTACTGGTTTCCTATGGAAAATTGCGGCCAGGAAAAAAGACGGAGAAAGAGCGAGATGCGCTTTGGTCAAAAGGTCAGATGACCAAAGCAATTTAGAATTTATTTATGAAGGAATTCATTTGTTTAATTAAATATATATTTCATGCCGCTGCGCAGCGAGTGTAAAATGCATTGGCGATACAAGTCCGTGCCACTTTCTTCTGGGCACTTGCCAATGGTATTTCCTAAATGGCCTTAGCAATAGAATGAACTGCTGCATATTTGTTACCCTGGCGCACATGTGTTGTGTTGTGTTGTTGTGCTGCCCAAATGGCAAACGATTCTGTTGCAACAAAATGGCAACAATTGTTGCGGCAAAGTATGCAACGGAAAAAATGAAAAGAAAAACAAGAAAAATGGCACAACTCAAAAGTGTGGAGCAGGAGGGGAGGGTAGCACACAACTAGAGCACACATTTCGCACCACAGCCGCGCCGCCCCCTCTGAGCAGTTGCCGGGGAACTTGAGGCATTCCTTTGCCTGGTTTACGCATCACCTGCTCCACCCACTGCCCCCCCCCAAGGGTGTGAGAAATGGCATCGATGCACATGTATATGAACGCGAAATTTGTCAGCAACGCCATTTCAGCGATTCCCGCCTTACCTTTACATTTCCCCTGAAAAAGGATAATTTACTGGTCAAATAATAAGAATTTGTAAACTACAGCTAAACCTACTTATATTTTTTTCCTATTTGAGTCTAAGAAAACATTCAAGAGACGACAAAATATCACCTTATTATTATACTACCAAAACCCCTGAGATCTGAGATTTCAACCTCAAGGGGATTGTTAATTTTTAAAATGTATGAAGAAAATATATTAAGAACATATTAAAAGTCAGAAAAGGTTAAGAGACCCCTTTACAGGATCCCAATGAAGTGGAAGAGAGGCAAAGGGCAGACCCCGAACATTTGACCACTCCGATCACTTCCAACAGCGAACAAATTGCCTTAAAGCATTTGCAAAATGCATTTCGAGCGCTCGCTATAGTCGCTGGAGAATTGATGTCATTACCAATGTGAATTCCTGCTAGAACATGTGTCCTGCCCGGCGAACGTGCTCCGCACACAGAATCGCAGGGAGCGTCGTTCGGCGATGGAGCAAATAAATTATTGACATAATGCCGAAGGAGAAGCTGCCCAGTTATGAGCACCATTGGTAATTGATTTTCAAAACAGCGCCCAGCCAGCCAAGGTAAACTTTCGTCTCCAGTGTCAACTCGAGCAAATAAAATATAATTGTAATTGCTAAAGACAAAAGATCAAAGGGATGTGGCCTAGGACCAGCTCCCAGTGCCAATGCCAACCCCAACCCCAGCACCAGCCGCAGTCTCAGTCCCAGTCGACGTCCAGGCGGGAGGAGGCGGGCGAGACACTTGTCTGTATTCCCAGACTGGCAAAAGTTGCCCATCAAGTCGAGAGCTGCGACGGAATAACATTCATGATAATCATAACGTGGAGGACGATGATGACGTTGGGCTGGTCCAGACCGCGCAGATACAATTGTACCTGTGTATCTTTGTGTCTATCGCATCTGTCGAGCATCTCTCAAGTTTGCGCAAAACACTCGTTAAATGTGCCAAAGTAAGAAATGTTCCTCCTCGTATTGATTTCAAGCCTTCCGTGGAGGGGGTCAGAAGCATAGGAGCTGGTGTAGAGTGGGGCGGAACGGAGTGGATCTGAGCCTTCCTCAGCTTCCTTTGTGTTTTATGTCGCTCGCCTGTCCCGCCGTACACCTTGCGACTGTCAACTCCGCCGAGAGCAGGACTAGGCCCGATTCCGCTGCCGTTGTCAAGTATTTATGCTAAGAGCTGTCAAACAAGTTGTAGTTACATTGATTACATGCCCGACTTGGGCTGTATCTGAAATCTCTACGTGGATACCCTCCTCCTTGCGACGATTGCATTACTTAGCTGCAGACAGCTGCAGAAACTCATTTGGGAATCGATAAAGCCTCTCGCCCGGGACGCTAGTTCCAATTACTCTCGCAACCTCAAATCATATTTCTTCCACGGATACTTGGAGTAACGAGGAGGCTGCGGTAGGGGGTGCTGTGGAGTTTAACCCTTGACCAGTTATCCCATCCACTCCTGCCCATTACGCACACCCACTGGGACGGGCAATTGCCCAATTTGGCGTGCCAATTATTTTGTCCAACAAACAGCTTTTGTGGCAGTTTGCAGACTGCGCAACTTGCATCAAATTGCAAATCCGCACAAACACATTAAAACACCATTAGAGGCCGGGAGAGTGGAGGGAACTAGAGTGGAGTTCGGTTGAGTCAACTTCATTACTCCAGTTGCGCCCACGTTCCGAACACGGATAGATAGTGCCTCGAGATAGTGCGGCGGATACAGTGATACTGAAAGTAGCTCGCTCCGCTCCTGCAGGCGGACACGCAATCCCCACCGAACTCCCTAATGAGACGCGGGCGGTTGCTCCAGGAGCTTGGTACGCGCTGTCGCCCCGTCGTTACATGGGTTTCCATTTTCATAGTTTTTGTGGGGCATGTATGGGCTGGGTTTTCTTTCGCCTCCAACTTCTACTTTGGCTTCCCCACCCGATGCCGAGGCAACACAATGCCAATGTGTTATTTGGCTATCGATAAGCGCGGACCTCCAGAAATCCTTTGCTCAGAGGCACGCACACCGCCCTCAATCCCAGCACCAGGCCCAATCTCAGGCCCCATCGCAGTCCCGTTTTTCCGGTCTCCTGGAAACACCCACTCGCCGCCAACAATGCGGAGACACGCATGTGAGCATGCGAGAGTGGGCGCTGGATTCCTGTGGCCCATCCACCGATCGATAAATAAATAAGGCGGATAGATAAACATTTCGAGAGGCTCTCGCCGAACTCATCTCCCAGGCGAGGGGTGTGATCGCGCTCTCAAGGCGCTTTCCGAGACCAATTAGAGGCCGCACAGGCAACGGTGTGTAAGTGACTTGTCATTAAAATTGAAACCTCGGGTCATTTTATGGCCAATGTACGCGGCCGTGTTTAGACCCATAAAAAACATGTCGGCCCGGAGTCGATGCGTGGATAAGCACCGCACTCCCATCAGCGCAATCTTTCCGGGCACGTACCAAGCCAAGCTAAGCACACAAAGAGCCAGAGTTGAACGACTTTGGGACGCAGGAAAATTTAATTTGGCTTTTTTCAGAGGCCTCTATCTCGCATGGAAATTAAAATAAATTGACGGCACTCGGACTCGAGTTGGTGCTCGCGGAAAACCGAACTGAGCTATTTGTGCGCTGCAAGCTATTAACGTCTTCTCGAAGGCGTCACGTGGGTGGACGAGCAGGAGGATGCGAGCCGGAGAAAGGGTAGAGTTATGAGCGAGAATTATGGGACGACAGGCTAATGGGATCTGGGTGAAAAATATTTGCAAAATTGTATAAGCCGTTGGGAATTTCGCGAGCTGGGGCCGCTGTTTATAATAAATTAAGCGAAATCTATTACAATGCCGGGCTAATATGTGAAAAGCGTGGGCCGTTGCGACGCAGACTCCGGCTAACGGTTTCCCTCTGGCAGCAGCAGCGGCAACAACAGCAATGATGGCCACAATCGATTACAATCTGTTTGCTTGTTAAATTACAAGACCCAAGGAACTAACCCGTTTTCCCCACAGCGGAAAGTGGAGAGGGGCTCTAACAATTTTACCATTTTTGCCATTCTGCTGTTTGGCCGCCTCCAAAAGCGGCAAGCGGATGGAGGCCTCCATCTATGGACCAGGCCAGGCCAATAAGCCAG
This sequence comes from Drosophila seguyi, assembly GCA_008042675.1. NCBI lineage: Eukaryota > Metazoa > Arthropoda > Insecta > Diptera > Drosophilidae > Drosophila > Drosophila seguyi. Next base: position 37,063 of record VNJU01001415.1, on the reverse strand, counting down.
CCATTCAGCCAGCCTCGGAGCCATTCCAAGTTTCGCCGAGTTTTTTTGGCTCCCCATTCGAGGCGGTGGCAGGGCTTTATTTCTGGCCAATTTCTTTTTGGGAAAAACTGCGTTCTTTTCGCTCTCCGGCCTGGGATTGTGGTGAGCCTCCTTGATTACGCTTCCGAGCCAGCAAAAAGGGACTGGACTGTGGACTGTATGTGTGGGACTTTCGGAGCTGCGGTATCTGCAGTTCGATGCTTGGGTTGCATCAGAGGCAGGCGATCGACTGCCTCGCCTCCATCTCTCACGCCACATCCCCTTGACCCGCCTAGGGAGCCCATTAGCCCCTGCCGGATCGTTTTGTTTTTGCGCTGCGATAAAGCCCACGTAAGCGGCTCCCTCCCGTTAATGAAGTGTTATTTCATTTCATTTTTGTGTTGATACTCGCCTCTCATATAAATTGCTCAATTCGATGCAAGCACCGCACCTCGAAGTCTAAAGTCGCAGGCTGCAGAGAAGGAAGACGACGCTGCTGCTGCATGTGGCACTGTGCTCGTGTGTCGCTGGGTGCAGCACGGGTACACGCAAGCGCAGTCGTTGATCCTACGACTCCTACGGACACCTACGCAGGCCGAAAGTAAATTGTGACAGTGTGTATGGGACTCTCTCTCCCCGTGGATGTCGCAATTAAAGCAAACAAGCTGCGGCATGCCACAAGGGGGAGACACGTCCCTCGGTGCAACTAGGCAAAGGCTAAACAAGCAATTTTCGCTCATCAGCGACAACGCCCACGCCAAGAGGCAAAGCGACTGCGGAAAAAGTGGTCAACATGACATCGCTGACATGCGACATTAGCAAAAGGCACAGCGCAGCACAGAGATTCCTTGGCCCGACGGAGCGGAGCTCCTTTGCCGCCTCCCATCCCCCCGTCCCTTTGGGTCTGTGGTTCCTTGCGTGTGCTCCTGGCCTGAGAAATGCCCGCAGCACACGCAAAAAATCGCAGAACATTCAAATCTCTGCATGTGCGTGAGCACACGACCGAAGGGAGACGGAGCGGAGTGGCAGAAGAAACACGTTATCAAATGCTTCGAAGCACCGCAAATTGCCGACGAGGCTGGGGCGAAGACCGCATGGACAGTGGACCGTGGACCGAAAACCCTGTTCCAGGCAGTATTTGCGAAAGTCTCGACTGGCAAATTTGAATAAATAATTAATTTCCAGCAATTAAGCGGGAAAGGAAGCGGCACAGGGAGAAGACGAGGCCACTGTGTCAAGTGCGATTCGAAAGGGAATTCTCGCAAAGATTTCCCACAAATCTTCCAATCACTCTGCGGCTTTCCATCTCCTGGCTTTGGCTGATCAATTTCCCATCTGTTTAAATTCGCCTAAGACTATATACACGGGCCAGAGATCGAGTCCCTCTGCCTGCTAGACTCCTCAAGTCCTCCTTAAATCCACCATTCAAAGCACATAATTTTTCGAAGAGCCTTGATTCGGAGCGCCTTTCGTGGTCAGAGACAGACTGAGATTTAACGGAGGAGGAAGACCCAGACAGGAGTAATATGGAGAGTGGCTTGTCAAGACGCTGTTCATGTCGGGATTCGCGAACTTCGTCACTGCGGGCATAACCTGACGTTGACTGGATGTCTTCCCCACTGAGCCCGCCGTTCCATCTCGGCTAATTTTAAATTCAATGCACGCAACAGTCGCCGTCGTTTAGTTGGGATCTCCTCCGACTTAGAGCCTTCCCAGCAGCTTCACGAGTCTCGGTCTCCCTGTTTTCGCTGGATTTTTTCTGCCCCTCTTTTGTCTGGTGGACTCTTTTTGCTGCCCCAAAACCTATTTGCGCTGCACATCCCACTCCCGCGCCTCATGGCTTTTTTCCCCTTTCGCACTAATTATGCAGCTGCATAATCCAAGCGGCGGCCCAATCCCAGTTGCCAACTCTGGAGCGTGGGTGGACTTGGACTGACTGGGCCAGCCGGGGCTGCCGCCGCCTCCATGGCTGAGGGCCATAATTCATGCGGCGTCTGTTTTGAAATTGAAAGAAAATAATTACGAGGCAGCGGAAATTGAATTTCTTATTACTAGAGCTGGAGTGGAATTGCCTTGCAAATTAATTAAAATCCGTAAAGCAAGGCGCCCGGCCCCTCGGCTCGGCCCGGCCTGCCAGCCCCTCAAGACCCTGGTCATAGGTCAAGGCCTCGCCCGATTCATTTCGTTGTTCGCACTTAATATGCATTGTATTTTGATTTATCGAGCCGAAGGGGGCGTGCCGCCCATGCATATTTCATTAGGCAGCCAATGAACACTGAATTTCTCCCGGGGCACCAGCGGCTGCGTCTGCGTCTGCGTCTCGTGGTGGGGCTTATCGATTCGATATAGGGTCCAAGGCATTCGGCCCTAATGCTTTTTTAAGTAATTTTCCTCAGTCCACTTCCCCAACCAATTTCCTCGTTCAACTTCTAAACAATCCCCGACGTAAACTTTGCTTACAAGTGCATTCCAAACGGATTCTCCTAGTCTCTTTCATTATTTTCCTGGTTTTTTCCTAAATTTCTCTCTTTGGCAGAGGAACCACTGTGGAATTTCTTTGTCTCGACGAGCGGCTGTTAATCATGGGACCTCAAAACCGAAGGCACCCCCATCCATTTACGCCAGGCTGGTCCCAGGCGCTCTTCCTCCCCGATTCTGTGCACTTAACGACACTAAACTCATTAGTATTTTCCATTTTTCAATTTTGCTACCGCAGCAGCAGCCCGGCAAAAAATGGCACCGCCAGAAATAGCGAGTCCTTAACACCTAGCAGGGCTCTCCGGCAGCTCTCAGGCCCCCACCCCCCCAAAGCCCTCTGGCAGCCGTAGCCACAAATTACAAATTGAAAGTAGTTTGTATCTGCTGTCTCCTCACTGCCGCCGCCGCTCCCGAAGGCAGTAAAAAATTTAAGTGCATAAGCAAAGTAGCTCCTCATGGACCTGCTCCCCGCCTGCGGAGGGGCATGTTATGCACTTTTTCCTGCGGCTACCGAAAAATATACAGCAAACGAAACAACACGGAGAGGGAAAAACAACTTCTAAGCGGACGGACGGATGGCTGGACGGCTGGATGGACGGCCGAAAGGAACGAAAGCCAACTGGGCACTTGAAATGCGGATGAACCGAGGAATGGCCACATTCGTGGAGGAAAAGGGCAGCTCGGTCATTGTCTTTGGCCCGGTCTGGGCTATTGTTTCATTCATGAAGACTGGCCGGGCTTTGTTTCTTTCGGACCAGGGCTTGCCGCAGAGATTTTTCGTGTCTCTCCCCCAGCCTGGCTGTGTGTATCCAGCATGGCCTAAAGCGAGGAGCGGAGTATTTAACCCATAAGACTAACCCATAATTTGTGCTTCTTTCGTGAAATGAGGAAGCAGCCGAGTGAAACATACGCGACGTCTGATTCTCTTACACATAGGACGAAAATATCGAAAATTCGTTCACAGGCTTCCGGCGCACCCCTTCTAACATACATGTCTAGCAGGAGCCAGTGCCAGTCACAATATTAATGCCACTACTTTGCTTAGCTAATCGCCGATAGTTTGTCTTGCCCAGCGACTTCCGTCCTCGAACATTATTTTTGGGTCATTTGTTTCGGCCAAGCCCCGAGTCCCGAGCCCGAGTCTCGAGTCTCGGGTCTCGAGTCCCGGTCCCACATAAATTTGTATCCCGTGCTAATCCTTTCTGGTGGAAATAGAGCTGTTCGCCGGCAAACGTCGCATCCATCAGGGCAACCTCAACGGGGATTAGTTGGGTACCGAAAATACTCCGTCCCCGGCAGACATGGCTGAGGCTGCATTCGTAAATGATTATTAATTGCAATACTTATGCGCTGCCAACTTTTATTAATATCGAAGTGCAGCCGCAGTCCGGAGACCCCACGCAGTCCCAGTCTGCTCCGCACTCCCCGTCATCCCCTTGCGTGGTAGAATAATACGTGCTATAACTGACTAATTCATTCATTGTGTCTGCAGTGATGGTCGGCTTCGCTGGCAGAAGTTCCCCCATTCCTGTCGTCATCTTTTGTCTATTTTTAGTGGCCGCCACTTTTGTCTCGTTTTGTCAATTCATTCGCTCATTCCCGCCATCAATTGTCTGGCGATAACTATCGATGCTGTACATGCCCTTGGAGGATATGAGTCTGGAGGGGATTAGCCTGGGGTCGTATTGCCACAGATCTTTGTTTCATCTCCCAATCTTTGTTCGGAGCATGCGAGAGCCAGTGTAAATATTTTGACAATTTATGGCCGCTCGTTTTTGGGAATTGGATTTCGGATGGGAGACACTTTTAATGCTGTTTTGCTCAAAATTATTTCAAAGATTTCCGGATAAAATCAGAGGAGAGCCGGGGATGGAGCGCCTCGTTCCTCGCAAGTCTATTTGGCGGCTGGGATTTGGTTTCTTTCACACATACCTGAAAGAGAAGAGAAAAATATTTGATTAGCATAAACTCACACAGATATTCGCTCGTAAAATACATGCGCATATCAAAATATAATTTATTCCAAAAAGAATCCATTAAAGTTTCATCGCTGGAAGTCAGCGAAGGCGAAATTACCTCAACAACTGTCATTTTGACAGCTCGCTCAGCTGTCAGCCCAATGGGATATGGGATGGAGGGGGATGGGTGGAAGGCGCGGAAGAACGACACAAAAAGGCAACCAGAGGAAGCTGCGCAATAAAGCCAATAACAAAATGCAAGAATAACAACAATGGAGGGCCAAAGTAACGACGTTTTTGTTAAATTAAAAGTTTATGAGGCATTAAATGGTCAACAACAAAGCGGAGTTGCCAAAAAGAAATACAAGTATATAGAGTCATACGCGGTCGACGGGGCAAAAAGTCATTAAGCCGGCGATGACGACAACAATATTAAATTGTCATGCCAAGCTTCAGCTGCTTCCTCTCTCTCTCTCTGCACATCCTCGACTTCCCGCTCGGCCACAGGTCATTAGACCCACGGGCATCTAAATTGCATTATCAACGCCAATAACGGGACTCGAGCTTCTGGCCCTATGAGCAGCTCCCTCCCACCCTCGAAACATTCATAAAAACGACATTATTTGTCAACGCCAAAAGCATTTACAGCATTGTCCAAGGGTTGAAGCCACAACACTATACCCTACACACTATGCGCAGTGCGGGGTGTGAACGTTGCAACCATATGGCGATCGCCCTCTGCCGCAAATCTCTTCAGTGGAAAAAGAACAAAAAAATAAAAACGCAATTAATTACTTTTTATTGAGTCCTCGGACCGATGAAGTCCGCGATCCTACCGACTCCACCACTGCTCAGTAGTAGTAATCACCGAAATTTGTAAGGTATTATCGCCAATGGCAACTGCATTTGTTTAATTATGAAGACATGTGGCGTCGACAGTTGTGGCTAATGGCATTATGGGCTGCGTGGCCGGAGATCATGCTGAACGGAAGCCCGACTTAATCCCCGGCATTTGCGGCCGAGCATTTAGAATTGGATTTCTTTTTCAATTTTCCATTGCTAGCCACCCCTTTCCGCCCGACTCCTCCCCAGGGATGGCTGCGGTTTGCGCTAAACCCGAAAAGGGGAAAACTATTCGAACATATTTAGCAGGTGAGGTCGGCGGGGATTAGCATTAGTGCGGTACCCGGTTCCTCCTAGCTCCCCCATTCTTGGAGCCTCATTTTGAAGTTGAATATATCCATGACATTCCATAAATTAGGTCCCACACGATGATATATGTCTAGGCAGGCGAACACGACACGACGCCATTTATTTAAGGCCCCTAGTATGTTGTCTTGGGTTTTGGCACATGACCCACTTACGCACCAGCTGGGCCTGTTGGCAGTTTATAGTTATGGTTATGGCCCAAATCTGTTTATATGGCGTGTGAAATGAGCTGCTACGAGGCCGAAATCAAATCGAAGTACAATTAAAGGCAGACGCAGATCTCCTTGCCGAGACAGCGTTCCAAGAACTGTCCGTACAAGCCGTGGCCAATGCATTCGGAACCCCTCCCAGCCCCAGTCTTGAAACTGAAACGGATGCCGACCTGGAGAGAGAGGGCACAGCGAAATGAATATGAGTTTGACTGATTAACCAATGCGAATCGATTGTCTGCACTCAATCCCCGGATTATCCTTGTCCGTCCCACGCCGCTGCCATCGGGCCAAACAAAAAATAAAATAAAGAATTTTCTACTTACTATACACACATATTTCCCTGTTCCTATGCTCCTCGGCTCCTCTGCCTTTTTTGTGGCTGTCAGAACTGACAAACGCAAATGATTTATGTGTGTTTGCATGCGTGTAAATGTCATTAAGAGGGTGAGTCCGCTTTGAATGCGGGGGCTCCTGGGGAGCGAGTGGCAAGTAGTAAGTAGTTGCCAGCCAGCCTGGCGCATCGATTTGCTGTCTCTGACTTTCGAACTGCAAAACTGTTGACATTTAACGACGACTATTCGTTCTCGGCCCAGCCCTGCTCCGACCGTCGACCAGATTTGACATTAAATAATGAGTTATGCCGCTGACGTTTGAGAATTTGCAACATGTTACGGCTCCGCCCCTCGTCCCAACGATGGCTGGGCGGGGTAGCTGCCTTTCCCTTGACATGTGCTGTCTTAGTTTCGGGATGCGAATTAGTCATCGCAGTAGCTATCTACTCCATTAACATATCGTTAAGGTGTGGGGTGGGAGCTGCTCCTGCAGCCACTGTGCTGCTTAATTTTGCCAATTCATCATCTGCCCTGGGTCTGCATCTTCTGCTGCTTTCTGCTCGGCTGATTTTCCCGCCGCTGTCCAAATACTTTCCGCAGATTGCTGATCTATCTTTGCATAGTTTTTCTCGGTTTCCCTGATGCAAGACATGTGTTTTCTCTGCTTCCCAACAGCAACTGTCACTCAGCTGTCCAGCAGTCGGCTAAGCATTTTGCACAATTCTCAAAATTAGCATTTCTCCGGCTCGCAAGTGTGGCGCCTGCGCCACCGCGCATGCCTAATTAAGCTGCTCCTCGTAGTGGCTCCAGCGTCGCCTTAGTCCAGCCCAGCTTTATACCTACCTTCTATTATGCACCTTTGGCACGCCACTTCGCTCGATTCCGCCCGCCCCCGGCTGCCTCAGCTCTTCCTACTTGTTTTCGGTGTGCACACACATGCGTTCGCGTTGACAGTCAGCTGCCTTTTGGGTGCAGTGTCTTGGCAGTTCACTTAACTTGGCTCGGACCATGGAAAAGCTCTGGCTCAAAATTGGAAAAACTGCAGCGCGCTACTGCGAAATCACTGGGATTGCGCAAGCCGACTGTGCAAGATGCGGTGCGATGGTGCAGCTGGATAAGTGAGCGTCCCCAGATCCTAATTGCTAATTGGCCATGGTCCATCTGTTAGCTGGCGCTCCATTCATCTGCCATATCAGTTGCTCATTTGCATGGACTTAACACCCAATTTCAGGTTTTTACCGCCCCGAAGCAGGACTGACGTCTGTTTTACCAGCCATTATGGGATAATTTACGGGACACACGGCCACAACTGGGTTGCGGGAGAGGGAGGCAGAGGGGAAATGTATTTCATATTAGTATCCTCCGCAGTTGTGTTGTTGTCAACTTAATGTCCCTTTCAGACTTGCGCGCCTTAATATCCTTTTTCTCCAGCCTTAACACATTTAATTAACAAAGCAATTAAGCATGACAAGGCATAAGGCAAAAGCAATGAGAATGGAAATGAGAATGGGACCGAGAACGATGGTAAAGCGAGTGAGGAAAGTCTTTTAAATTTAATTTATACTTGTATGGGTGTCCCGTCTTCCTTTGTACTCGTCCCAGGCTCGCTCTCGGGCCGGTTCCGCTTCGCTCCGTTCCGTTATTATTATAAAATAATGCGCTGGAAATAGTGTTTGTGTATGTGAGTGAAAGGACGAAGGACATGATGACATTTTTATTGCATCCCCGCCGCCCGGCATAAAACAAAGAGCCAAATTTATGCATAGCAAGGAATTTTTTAATTAAACTTCACGCACAAACGCTCTTAAGTCAGGGCCAGGAACAGTGCTGAACCTCAGCCTCTTTGCTATTTAAGTCACCAACTCCTGGGCTGTCAGCAATTCTCGAACACTTCATCGGGTTGCAGCGGCCTACAGCCGCCAAAGGTTCTTTTCGGGCTCCGAGCTGGGATTGGCACTGGGACAGGGCCACAAAACGATCTGTCATATTCTGACAGCTTACAATGTGTTCGACACAGTTGGCATGAGCAGGCGCTGGCGATGGTATGCACTGGGATTGGGATTGGGATTGGGATTGGGATTGGGATTGGGATAGGGATCGGGATCGGGTTCGGGACCGGGGTGTTAATTAACTGTGCTCAAAAGGCATAAATCAAAAATTATGCGACGCTTCTTTCACAATTCCTGCGCTGGTTACATCTTTTTGGGCTGGAATTTATTTTTTATTAAGGAAATCTCAAGTCAAGCGCAAAAGTGCAGCTCATATCATCATCGGCGGAATGCTCCGCCCGCGAATCGCCGGAAAGTGCAACCTCACTTTGGGGCCATCATCGATCACAGGCACACACACGGCTTCCAGGGAGGGCACAACGCAGCACATGTGCCTCGCCGCGCAGCATATACGGGGTAGGGGCACCCTTCCACAGCGAACTGCTCCCATGTGTTATAGTTTAACCCTTCTTCTCAGGCGATCAATCATAAAAGTACGCAGCATATTTCTTTTCCGTTTGTTTGTTTTGCTCGAACGGGGAGATACTTTTGACATTTTAAATACTGATGGCGAATAATAATGAAAATATTCAAATAATAATGGTTCTCTCTGGCGGGGCTGCCTGACGGAAATGTTTGATCTGCACTAATCGCGACTTAACGATTAATTATCACGGATGATGGATAGTTTCAAGCGCTGAAAGGGGCTTCTATGTGGGTTCTGCCAAGGCAATATTATGCATAAGATGCGTAACGAGGCCGCTTTGGCGTGCTGCAAGCTCCATACGAAACCATGTCAATTGCCAGACCAGAGACCACTCACTTTCACCCTCTTCGCTCGCACGCACGGATAACGCGGCGAGAACGAGAAATCATCAATGAAAATATTGCCTTTCCCATCATAGACGCACGCAAATCCTGATCCGCTCACAGCTCCCAGCTCCAAGCTCGCAGCCAGTGCAATTGCGGTCTCAAGCCAGCAATCAAGTGAAATATGAGTCGCGTAATTGCGTGTGTGTGCGGTGGAAGCGAGCGGGGACTGTACGCGAATTAAGGCCCGGCACCGAAGAAAGACGGCGTAACCCCACCTGAGAGCCCGTCTCGCTGGGGTTCAGTCTACAGTTAACTCTCCGACACCGCCGGTTCAGGCTTTAAGGTCAATCAACAGCGGGCGCGGAGTGAAAGCCACGTTTAAAATTCTATTTGGCGCACAGCAGCAATTTAGCAAGAGCAGGAGCAGGAGCAGGAGGTGCCGGAGCAGCAGCTTGGCATGCTGATGCACTGCCTGAACGCCAGACCAGACTAACTGCTGGGTAATCGCATGCGGCGCAACTTAAGCATCGCCAGGCAACCTCATCTCATCGCGGCGTCGTGTGCCATCAATGGACTCTGACTGAGATCCGGACTGCGGACTACGGAGTTCCAGCCAAGAACCAAGAACCAAGGCCCGATGTATAAGGCGAGATAGGGCTGGCAGAGTTGGCTTTCGGGTCCCATCCTCCCGAGTGGAGATTGCCAAGCCAGATATGCAGCAGGAAGCAAGGGAGAGGCTGCCCAGGAATTAGGTTCTATGCGGAACGGGGACGGCCGACGCCGAAAGATGCCGCAGCACATGTGTCTCTGCATTGGCATCTTCTTTTGCTTTCCTTTCGCCTTCTTCCCCAACACTATCACTATTTGTTACTCTTGCTCCACCTCTCCTCGCAGAGCTTGGCATGCGTCGCATATATCACAACTCCCAACTACCGACCGTCAACCTCCCTTGCTCACACCGAACTTGTGGTTTTCGTGAGCTGCATGAGGATTGGGGACTGTAGACTGTGGACTGCGGACTGGGGACCAGGAATTAGGGAGGGACTTCGGGTGGGTGGAATGGTTACGTTGACGATGATGATGCCTCTGATCCCCATGTGCAGTTTTTGTGTTAGCTGGCACAACATCAAGGTTAATGGCTGGGAAGAGAGCAGCAGTCGGGCAGGCTGCCATAGAGTTGTGCCTCCGGTCTGCTCCTGGCCGGCTCTGGTTGGGAAATGCACACCACTTTACCGTTTGGCTAAACATTTAAGCTGCTCATTTCCTAGGAAATCAACGAAATGGGCACAGCTACAGCTTCAGGTTTGGGTTACAGCTCGCCAGCTCCAGCTCCGACCCAGCTCCATCTCCAGCTCCAGCACCATAGCCTTCCGCTGTCCCATGTCCATTCATTCGGATGGCTATTTTTGGGCTAATGATGCTCCCTGGCCATGTTGCAGAATCGAGAACCCAAGGCATCGGCGGCATGGACGGCTAAGGCCACTTGATGTCCATCATTCATTTGGCTTCGATGTACGAACCATGTTTATGTTTATTGACTGTTATGGACATGAGTCACAGTTAGACGACGACGACGACGACGACGACGACGACGACGACGACGACGACGACGACGACGACGACGACGACGACGACTATGACGACGAACGATGGACGTTGCGATTTTAGCGGAAGTGTTACAATGAGATATTACGAGAAGAGTAGCCAAGGGGACTGACACATAAGATGACACAGGGTGCGAGGAGAAGGGATCTGCCCAGGTCTGGTCTGCAGGTTAAGGTTGTCCGTTGCCCATTACCAGTCCCATCCCATCCCATCCCGTCCATGGGCGCTGTCAGTGTCAGTTGCAGTGAGTGGAGCCCAGAGTGTGCGTCGCAGACCCCGGTTATTTGCTTAAGTGCAAATATGAGCAACTATTTGCTAAATGACAGTTATTGCTGATTAGCTGTCAGACATTTTGACAGCATGAAGAATGATTCGCCATTTTCGTTCGGCTGCGAGGCGAGGCCCAGCCAGGTTGGGGCCTGGTCTTGCAGTTAATGATGTAGCATATGGTTAATTAGAACATTAGCCTCCGCCTGGTCAGCTTGGTCAGCTTGGCCAGCTTGGCCAGCCAGCCGGTAGTAAGAGCCAGTTTAAATCATTAGCAGAGCCCGGCTGGCTGTCAAAGTCCCCGGCTGCCGGTCTGGATAATGGCTAATGGATAGACGAAATTGGGTGGGTGATATATGGAGCCCGAGTGCGGGTTAAGTGAGTGCTTTCGCTCTGGCTTCGGCTCCCACGAAGTGCAGTTGGTTCCAGCACCTGGACCGGTCTGGCTGTAGCACTACGGTTGGGCGATCTGGCCAAAAACAGAGCTGAAAATTACGCATGCCTAAATGGCAATACACAAATTATGAGCACTAAAAAGCTATCGCTTTGCGGCCAAAGACGCCGTTTTGCTCAAAGGCGCAGGCCCGTACCTGCATCGAAGCCAGTCAGGACGGTCTAGAGTCGAATGTGGCCAAAAGCGGCTCGCAGAAAGCCATCACGGAGCACGGGCCGGTGCATTTGCTCCTTCTTCTTGGCTATTTCGCCTTATAAGGTCGCGCACATAAATAAGCGCAGCAAAATGTATTGCGATCTGCGGCTGGGACTGCATCGGCTCTGAATTTCAGTTCAACTCTGAGCCAGAGTCTGAGGTCTGGAGTCTGGAGCCTGAACTTGGGCATCGGCATGCGGCATCTTGACAAGAGAAGCTGCTGTGGGCTATAGCCGTGCTCCAATGGGCAATGGCCCCGGAAACTTGCATCGAGTACCATCAACAATTTCAACAATCAACTGATGGGAAAAGGAAATGAAAAGTCAACATAGGGCACACAATGCGCACAATGCAGGAGAGGCGGATGAGTCCAGAACGAATCGAGTCCGAAGCCGGAGCTGGTATTAGCTGACCGCAGCGACTGGGCCTCAACCCCGGAGTCAGCTCAATTGGAGGCTCAACGAGCGGTAGTTGAAACGAAAATTACCCCGACCGGCGCGCCGGATTAGAGGAAACTCGAAGCCCTGGCTCTCCAGTAGAGGGAGGCCCCAGTGGCGCATCATTGAGCCATTTGAAATGTGATGGAGAGCTAGAATTAATACCAAGATGCTGTGAAATGGGTGTGCATTTAGGATCCTTCATTATGCGGCGGTCCACTTTCTCCGCTGGTAACCAATCGATTGCTCTTTGAGCATCTATCAATCTCTCTGAGGCCACATATTCTTCCGAGAGCCAAGCAGGGGAGTATCACTGGTTGTATCTGCTTCGATCTGATCTCTGTACAATGCACTCTCTTCGATCGGGGCTGCATCTTTTGTCTACTGCGTGATTCGCCTTCTTTGGGATCTGCGAGGGCATCTTCGACGATCGTTCGATTTTGCGGCGCGCTATTAAATTGTAAATTGCTCGGGCAGCGCTGCTGCTGCTGCGGCAAACGTGTCTGAATGCCACATCGTAGCGAGGCACCGAAGCCGCGAAGCCCCGCAGCCGGCTTTCCCTCGATCGTGAGTCGTGGGTAATTTGCTGGCCCAACCCGACTCCAGTCTGACCACTTTTGCTGCTGCGCATGCGCGTGGTGCACTTTGGTTTTTTTATGTGGCTTTTGCCGATTGTCGTGGCTGCCCCAGCTGCCCCTCCGGCTCCTCCTTTTCGGACTAATCAATTCCTTCGTTTCATTGCGGAGAGCTCGCATCCATTTCTGTCTCTCTTTTGGTGCGGTTTATCAACGCTTTATTACACTGACGTTTTGTCAATTTGATTGCCATTGATTTGGCTGCTCTTCCAGCTCCCTTCGAGACCTTGAACTGTCTCCCCACTGTCACCGCGGGGACTGTTTACTGTGGTAATGGTAATGGCTCGGATTCGGACTCGGACTCGGACTCGGACTCTTAATTGCTTCCCGGTAACGAGGTACGAGCCGGCACTTTCGGTTTTTGCCTCCGACTATTTCACTTTCGCAAAGGCAGTGCTTGACTTTTATGCAATCGATTGTTATGATTTCATTTTTGGGGTTTTTCTTTCGTTTTGCTGGTGGCTGGTGGCCGGCTATCGAAAAATTGTTTCGTATGCTGTAAATTGATTTTGTTTGCCGCATTGTGGGTGTTGGCAGGCAGCTGGAGATTGCAAACTGGAATTGGATTTCGATTTGGAAATGAAAATGGAATTGCTGGCCCGGGGTAGCTTGGAGCTCTATGTATATGCATCCCAGTGGAGCCGTCGGCGGGCGGTTCACACGCTCTCCTCAGAGGTTCTTCAACCCAAAACACGCCTGCGATGATGCCTTGGCTCCGATAACCCAAATGACAACTTCATTTCCAACCCATTCGATGTCCATTTCCATGCCCATCTTGATCCCGTTCCCTGCTCACATTTCATGGCCCTCAGTCGGCCACTTGTCGTGGCCATCATCATCATCATCATAGCCATCATCATCATCATCGCCAGCAGGGCGAGCCGCAATCGAAGAAACCATCGAAAGCATGTCCAAAGCTCTACCTGTCCCAGCCGAAGAGTGTCAGCGAATTGACAACTTTATTGCCTCTAAATATGGTTAATGACCGCGATCAACTCCGGCCAGCCGAATTCTTGTCAACATATCGAGGGCCATTAACAAAAATAATGTCAAAAGTCTTTAATTGTTTTCAAGTGGCTGCCCCTCCGGATTCCGCCCACTGTCGCCTCACCCCTGACCTGGCCCAGCCCCGTCCGTCTGCGTGGGCTGCACAGACGCCTTCGCTGATTTATTTAAATTATAAACAAAAAGGCCACAAATCGGCGGAGCGAGAAGGGGCCCCAAGCTAAAGACCCGGGGCCTTTGAAATGCGCCGCCATAAAATTATTGCTCTTGGCATGGACAGTTGCCACATGTGAGTGCCCCACGCCACATTGCTCGCGCCGCTGATTAATATCTCGCAGATTTTTTGGACTTTTGACGGATTATTCCAAACTCAGTCGACGCTCTCGCACACTCTGGCGCTGTGATCTGTTCCACAAAAGCCAAAGAGCAGAACAAACAAATAAAAAACAGCATTTTGCGCATTTCCTTGGACGGGTAGACGCGGTTTTCGGGGTGTTTTTGGTGTTTATTTTGTTCTCGGTCGGTTTTATGGCTTGCTTAAGTGCGCTGCCGCAGATTGATTGAGTTATTTGCAGACCGGGATCCAAATATAATTTGTGGACTCCGATTTCGGCGGCGAGGGCCATCTCTATGCGAGTATTTCGATTTAGCGAAGTGGCGCAGAATGGTCTCAGGGCCACCATCTTCGATGATAGCTCTCTGCGTTCGTGGCTAATCAAGTTATCTATGCGTCGGCTCATTTTCATTAGATTCGATTAGAGAGTGTCTGGGTCGCGTTTATGAGGATTAATGACTCAAGTGGGCATAAATTTGCCCAGGCCCAGGCCCGGGCCTAAGCCATTTCCCATTTCCCGGCCGGCAAGCAGCAGTTGCCACAGCAATTTAATTTCCATTTAAAAGGAGAAGCTGCTAGCACTCCCAGCCGATCCATGAGTGCCTCTTGTTTGCCCCACCAAATGATTAATTAGTCTATCTCCACCCGGGGCTATCTGTGTCTCTGTCTCTTGTGTGGTTGCGGATTCCATCTGATGGTTTAATAATAAGACAAAATTGTCTATTGTGCAAAGAGTTTGAGCTCGCTGATGGCCCGAAAGAGATGGGTTCAAAAGCCAAACTAAATCATATTTTGTTCGGGCCAGATGGAGTCGCACAAGCCGCGGTGGTGGGAGTGGACGAGGGCAACAGAAATCGCTAATTGTTTGCTTTTGTTCACCTCCCTCTCTCCCTCTGTATGTGGAGTCACTTTCTACAATTAAACTGAGATGGTTCCTCGTTTACGCCTCGCTAATCCGCGGCTCGTTGTGGTCTATTGCAGGGTGATTACCTCACCAGTTGGTGCTTAACTATTTTTGACTGGGGATAGGAAAGTGAAAGCACTCGGTGGGTGGGAAATAACGTTGCAGTACAGTGCCAGATATCGTAGGAAAAATCGAGATATCGATCAGGCTTCGGGGCATTTTCTCCCTCCTCCCGTGACCCAATGTACCGCCCATTAGCGTGCCCCAATTAAGACCTCACAGCTTATTTGGGGTTGCCAATTTTATTTAATTTCCACTCCAGCTGACCCCGCTTCTCGCGCTTTCCCAGAGCCAAAGACCGTCGTCAAACATTTGCACGTAAATTGTCAAGAAAAAAGAAGTAGAATAAATATTGACATTGCGTTGTAATAACGCAGCATTAACAGCGCAAGGAAAACCCAAAATGGCGGCTAACGACGGAAATGAAAAAGCAAAGCCCAGCAAGAAGGAGAGCGAAACAGGAACGGAAACAGGAGCAGGACCGGGACCGGGACCACGACCACTCAGCCAGGCCGAAAGCTTAATAATGTAAATTTCGCTCTAAGCTATTTCCAAAGACTAATGGTGCGTTTAGTATGGGGCAGAGCAACCCCTGAAAAAATCACATCGCTGAGACGAGCCCGAGGAAGAAGAAAACTTTCCCTCACACACGTGCCAAGGTGGAGCCGAGGAAATCGTCATAAGGCAACCACAAGTTTGCGTGTAACGTAGCCACCTCCTCCTCTCCAATCTCCGCCACCTCCATTACCTCCTCCTTATTGTTATTAAGCGCTAAAGATTACGCGGAGAAGCTAACGATAAAACCTGAAGCAGTTGGAAGGTAGAAGAAGTTCGAAAGGGAAAATGCATGCGACTTATGGACAATAATAGCAGGTGTCTATTTTACATAAAATTAGTTCGATTTTTTTCGACGGCGGATTCTTAATTAATATGGTAATAATAAAGAAGGCTAGTAAATAAATGTAATATTAGGTTTATAAACATTGTATCAAAGGGGTATTGATGTATTGACAGTCTGGAGTTGGCAACGATTATACTATATCTGAGGGTGTTTTCCGGATGCCCCAAGTATATCCCTGGTGCACGGAATCTCCAGCTGTGCGTCCCACCACCGGTTGTCTTTCTTTTTTATATTAAAAATAAAAACAATCGGCGGTCACACGCCCTCAAATACGGCCTTGGAGCCCTTCTTTGAGCTTCCTTGCTTTCATCTTTATGTCATCGCATCGATTTTCCTGCGCATCTTCATTTCGCATTTTTCGTTACCTCCCTCATCAGGATGCCACTTAAGACAACTTGCAACCCCCGCTGGCAGCCCCTTTCCTGGCAGGCTCTTCCTGGCTAAAATTGTTTGTTTGGGGATTTGCATGTTTTACGAAACGTTCACGCCCGCAGCCCGCAGTCCTTCACCCTTCTATTCGTTGGCTCTATGAGAAGTTAACGCATATTTATTTCTGGGTTTTTTGTACCTTTCGCTTTCTGTTTTCTTTCCCCCTGCTGGCTTTCATGCTCCAATGAAAATGTTAATAAAAGTCGGTGTTCTGTCGCCCCTTTTCCTCCGACTGTCTGTCTGTTTGTCTGTTTTCCTCTTTGTTTCCCGCTGCAGCGAGTGCCAGGAAAAGCCTTTAGCGCCTAAAATTAGGATTTCGCCCAAGAGAGAGAAAGTGGCGAGGAGTGGGCGTGGGTGTGTGTGTTTGCCGGGGCCTCGACAACTCAATCAGCTTGATTAACATTTCACTGTGCAGCCTTGGCATTCGCCTTGCATTAGCCGGCGACGTCTCAAGTGTTTGTTTTTGTCCCGCGCCCTGCGCTGGCGGAGGGGGATGAAGTGGCTGTCGAGTGAGAGCTGAGCCTGATTTCACTTTGGCCACAATGGATTTATTGTTTGCAGAATACTGGGGAGGGCGAAAGCCCTGCTAAAAGGCTCTTTAGCGGAGGAGCTTAAGCGGAGGCGAGGCGTTTGGATTGCCAAGGATTCCGCTCCACGCTTAAATAATTTAAGGGCTGAATCAGACAGAGAAATGTGTACGTGACATGCCAAGGAATCCAGCACATCCGTCCTCCCCCAAAAAAGGGATCCCGCCGCACTGAAGGAATTCGAGTCGCCTTCCCCTAAACCAAGGTCAAGATCGATAAACAAATGATGTAGAATTCATGGTAAGAAAACCGATCAGGAATATCACTACTTTGAAACGATATATACGGATATATTCGACAAAGCACCCAAGCTCACCAAGTCAGCGAAAGGGATTCTTTGGTTGAATGGAATACGGAAAAGTTCTTTCCACGGATACAAAAAAAAACAGTGCTGCAGGTTGTTTGCACAGTTTGTTTCGGTTCTACCCCGAAAACATCTATAAACTTGTAAAGTAAACAAAGGCTCAATGAAACCAGCAGGAATGGAATCGAAACCCCATTAAGACCCGAAAGCGATCACCGAACTTGGCTCCCAATTGTGGAGCCCAAGCCCATCGATCTTGGCGGACACAGAATCAATATTGCCTTGGACAAAACTTTACAAGCAATTTGCTTACAGAAAAACTTCAGAAAATGCCCCGGAATTTATGGACAACGGGAGTTGTATTTAAATTTAATTTCAAACACCCCAACGGTGGTAAGGAACTCGCTTACATTTACCGTTAGCAACAGCAACATCAACATCAACATCAACATCAACTGAATGAGCCCCAAAAGCAGGAGAGAAATAATAAGAACACACGCGTCCCTGTGCAGACCCCGGAGTCCCGAAAACACCGAGCCCGCGGAGGGAGTCTCCCCCTATCGTGACTCCCTTCACGTGCGCTGAAATTTTAAGTGAGTTTTTCTCTGGCGACGTTGCTGCCTTTTGGCTTTTAATGACGTCGACGACGACGACGACGGCGACGGCGACTCTGGGGCATGCTTATGCACATTTCGAGGCACACACAGAGCCGCGCACACACGTGTATTTATACAGAAATTTAAATTTTAAAATAACAACCTTCTTCTTGGCTTCCCCATCATCTTTGGCCGAGGTCTTCGCTCTTCGGTCTTCGAGCTCCCTCCCCCGGCTGCTCCATTGCCCGTCCACCTGAGGGGACTGTGCAGGCAGGAAGAGGAAGTCAACGGCCGAGTGGGTGGGTCATGTCTGGTCCTCTTCTCTGCGCTTGCTGGAAGCGAAATGTCATTTTGTCACGCAGCGGACGAAACTTCATCAGCGGCCCCACCGTATCTGTCCTGATCGTTGTGTTTATTAAATTGCCAGTCTGAGACAGCTCTTTATTTTCATGCGTCGCAACAAGATTTGCTATCCTCCCCCTCCATAACTTAGTTCCCTGGCCCTGCCAAGTTCTCCGTGTGCTTCCAGCGATTCCTGCTCCCATTCCCAAGCCCGATTTGCATATTTTCGTTTGTTTGTGGGGCTCACTGTACCTCACGCACACGCACACACCTGTGTGCAGTGGCGCTTGTTATGGCCGGCCGACAAGTCAATTAGTCTGGCAAAGCCCCACAGTGAAATAATGTACTGTAAAATAAAATACATTACGATTCCTGGCAGGGAGCGGTTGCTCGGGTTAATAAGCGCTTTCTGGGAACCGCTTTGATTTGAGTTTAGCCCGAATGCCCTACTTAGAACCCCAACCCACGTCCATAGGGGCTTTCCCCATGTTCCGCAAGTAATTAAAATTTGTCCCCGGGTCCCACACCTGCCCACCTGCCGCGTGTATCGATTTCCCAATCTGTCCCCCCGTTCTTCGAGTCAATAAAGTTTTTACAGTCAAAATAAATAAATCTATTTTATTTATATTTCGCCCCACTTGAGGAACTGCTCTCGAGGGGGACGCTCGCTCGCTCGCTCGTCATAATTTGCATGTGTCTCGTATTTTTATAGCTCAAAGGCAAACACCTCCGCCTTCGGGCTCCTCGGCGGGGCGAAACGTAGGAAAACAGAAGAAAGCAAATAAAATTCGACTAAAATTTGACAATATCTTTCGCTGGCTCCCCTCCGCAGTGTCTCATTTCGTTTTATATATTTATGTGGCGCTGATTTTCACACACACACCCCGCCTCCCCTGCGCTAACCCCCTGCAGATGTGTTGTCTATGTTAATTTTTATTTATCTTATTTATGTATTGGCTTCTGCACACCATCACACACACAGACACATATGTGCGGATCTAACAAGAGGAGCAAACAGGCCCAAGATATTTTCATATTTTGCGCACAGATCTCCCCGTTTTTTCCACTTTGTTCTGTGGCGCTTTGTTTTGTTGTCGCATTTTATGTTGACATTTCCATTGCGGGCCTGGTGTTTTTTGACGATGAAGATACTTGTTTATGGGTAAAAGCGCTAGCGGAAATCGGGGTGGAAGTCTCTCTGGGAACGATGCCAGCAATCTGCTCTTCCCGCAGCAAGGAATTCGAGAATTATAACGGATACATTTTACATATTTAAGACGTAACTTAACTGCAGTCCATTTTCTCACGCGGCTTTTTGGCAAACCGCAGGGCAGCCACGGAACAGAAACCCAATCAGCCACCATGCACTCCGAGTCGGGACTGACCGCAAATTTCAATTAGCATTAGAGGTCGGAGGGCGTGGGAAGCTTGTGCGATTTTTTGACACATTAATTGATGTGTCAATATTTGCATAAATCAATAAAACGACTAAAGTGACGATACGCTCGGCCAATGACCACACACACACACGGGCTGACCAGCCCGTCCCCTGCCTCCGCCGGGTAATTGTCATTTTCATTGAACAGCGCTTTGCGCTTTCGATCAATTAACACTCCGAGAACCGTGGCAGCCCCACTCAACTCGGAGGCCAAAACCAGACGCTAATTATAGACCTCACACGCTCGGAGGGGTAGCAGCCAAGAGTTCGGGCCAAATTAAATGTTTCGTTTCATTCGTGTAATTAAATTGAAGTTGTTGAACAAATTTGTACAGTAGAAGCTATAAATTTATCAGGCCTGGCAGTCCGAATCCGAGACAAAGTTGCATGTCAGCCCTAATTGTTGGCCCAGGTCGGCGGCTCCACCAGGAAGCGGGGCAGGTGTCAGTCCACCCACACGGGCTGGCCAGCAGCTGGAACGGGCCACGTGCCGGGGACGATGATTTATGAAAGTGGTCGTCAGACAAAGTCGCGTGGCAAGCCGAGTATTTATATGTATTTACACAATGGAAATAATAATTAGAAACTTGGGGAGGCTCCTTCTTTTTCCAGTAGGGGTTTGTCCTTCCCCTCGAGTGGAAATCGAAATCGAAATCGCAAAGTATTCCGACTAAATCGAATTTGGGCACAGCTTGCGGGCCATTTGAGCACGTGTCCTGCACCGACTTGATGATGGCGATGATGGGGATGCTGGAGGGATTGTCGCCTCGCCATGACCCTGGGCTTGTGCCGCCTCTTTTCACACTTTTCACACGTAATAAACGAAGCCGTAAAGCGCTGTTCGACGATGACTTTGGCCCAGGGCCCGGCGTAAAAGTTTTCCCCGATTTCCCACCTCTCCCGCTGCTGGCCAGTACGCACGATTTGTAGTCGTTCGTGCTGCGCCAAAGTTTCCATCTTTTATTTCGTTCGCCTTTTTATTTTTTTTGCTCTTTCTATTTTTCGTTCGCCATGAAATATAAATAACATTTTCGGCGTTGAAAAATTTATGAAATACGCCGCAGCAGCTGACCCCGCTGCCGCACCGCGCCACCCGATCGATTTTCAGGGCCAAAACTAAAACTTCATCTAGGGGCATTTCACACTTTATTAAAGTCCCACTTTGGCGGGCAAAGTAAAAGTCGAAAGTTAGTTTGGCAGTTTCGCTAGTTTATGGAGCAGATTCAGCCCCAGCTTCAGCTTCAGTTTCAGTTGCAGGTTGGGACCGAGACCCGACTTTTATGCTAATAGATACGAATGCCCGGGACACAACTTGCGATTAGATATGGAATTGGGTTTATCTTATGACGATCTACGCGCCTGTCATTACAGCAAGGACGTTGCGCTCTGAAAGTCCCATTCGGAAAAGTTCTATTCCCCCGCAGAGGCGCCCATCATCTGCCTCCTGGCGCTTTGTTCAGCCAAGAAATGCAATTGTTTAGCTTGCTGCGTTTCCTTCTGTTTTTCGGGGTTTTCGGGCTTTTGTTGGTCGTCTTTTTTCTACTTTGTTGCCGCAAAATGAAATTGGGGAATTTACTTTAATTTGTTTTTCGTGCCGCCGCAGCAGTTGTGCCACTGCCACTGCCCCAGCCCCAGCCCCTGCCCCCTCCTGCGCTTGCTTTTTAAAATCAATTTCATCTACTTTTCGTCTTTCTCCCCTTGGGTTTGTTTCTTTTTGATTTTTTGTTTTTTTTTCTTTTTGGTTTTGTAGTTCCGAGCAAATTCAATTTGGCATAGAACTTCATTGCTGACATGGGGAGGAGCGGTGGCTAGTGGCCTTTGTAAGCTCGCATGTTTCAATTGCATTTTTATTTTAGCTCTGCCAGCTTGTTTTTTCCACTCAACCACAAATTGTTGCATTTGTTTGTTTGTCAGAGAAAATTCTATTAAATTTCTCATCGGTTTGCATATGTGGGCGGAAGCTACAGCTGGAACTGGAGCCAGAGCTGGAGCCGTAGATTGGCGCTGGGAGCTACGCAGGCTGTCCATCCATCCATCTTTTCCCGGGCAACGGAGACAACGCTTCAAGGTGCGAAAACATGGCCAAGTCCTGCCGCCGCCGCCGCCGCCACCGCCCAACGGAAGTGGCCCCCAACAGGGTCTATCTTCCCCCTCCACGGCCCCGGTTCGGTGCGTGCTTTGTTAGCACAAACAACGGGAACAAAAAATGGCTCTCCAGGTGCCATCCACAGCCACATCCAGGTGAGCGGTGTGTGCGGCAGGACGGAGGACAAACCGAGAGTTCTGCTCCTTCCTGCGCCGTCTGTCTCTCCACCCGACCAAGTGTTTGGAATTTCATTAATATTTTATTACTTTTTTCTTGCTCTCTTCCTGGGGAAGCAGCGGCCTGCTCAGTGTTCTTGAATTTATTAAAAGCAAAAGCGAGGCGAATCGCTAAAAAAGATGCCCGCTCGCTCCTTCAAGTGGTTCAAGGGATTTAAAATGCTCGGACGGAGCCCCAGATTCCCACACACACGTGCACAAGGGGGGCTTTTCCCAGCTGCCAAGGATAAAAGTTATTACGTCCCCCACTTATTGATGACCGAACCGAAAATGAAATGAAAACAATCAAATGACAACTGTCGTGCTTGGAAGGAAAGAAAGAGTTCCAACTCAGCTGGAAAAGTTCACCCCGCAGCCAGGAAAATGTTCAGCGGAGCCAAGTGCATGAAAATAGTTGGCGAAAAGTTTTCCCAACAGTCGCAGGCGAGGCGGCAGGAAGCGACAAAAGAGTTAGAGTAAATCATTGTGGGGAAAATCCAGCTGGCGGAAAGGCAGCACAAGTTTTCTGGCTCCGGAGGCTGGGGAAATCTTTTGTGCTTCTCCCGTTCCCTGCGCACACCCACGGAGGAGTTCTGGTTCAGGTTCTGGTGCAGCAGCACCTGACAAAGCTGCCATTGTCTGACTCCGAGCCTGGCTCCTGAATCAGCCTTGGCACACATCAAGTGAGCTGTGTGTGCCCCGGCACAATGAAGATTTTCACTTTTACAGCTCCAGCAGAGAGAGTGTGGAGTTGCCCTTGCAAGAATTTAATTATTTCCCCTTTTCTGCACTCGAAAATGTGTCTCCCAGCATTTATTTCACATTCATATCTGTAGTGTTCCACTTTCACTTTTGGAAAATCAAAGCTGCCTCCCATCCCCATTTCCATCTTCTTCGGCCAGCGCCCCCTAGCACTTCTTCACTTACCACGAAAAGTGTGTAAAATCCCATCAAATCATCGGTTACTCACCTGCAAGAGCGAGAGAGAGAGAAGGAGAAACAGATTTATTAGCAAACATTTCCAATAGTAGGCAAGCTCCCCTGGCAAATCACGGACAAATTGCCTGGGCCCTCCTCTCACACGAAATGGGAAGAAATTCCAAAACGAAACGTTCTCCGTCTCCCCACGGATATAATCCCAAACATTATTTCCACGAAATTAAAAAATTTACGCTTACACAATTAGTCTTGGCAGCCAAGCGATGACGATGGCGGAGGGTCAGCCGCGCAGGGAAAAAGAAAGAAAATTCCTAGGAAAATGCACGAGACACAAGATGCTCGAGCGAGAAAGGAGAGAGCGGCACGTAGCGAACGCTAATCAAATAAAAACATTCAACATTTACACATTGATAGCCGCACGAAAGAGACCGAGTGCCGCTGCGAGAGCGAGAGGGTCGAGACCTGTTTCGGCCACTATTATTGCTTTACGACACCCGCATGTTGCGACGGTCCTTTGGTCGACCAGAAGTCCTTTCATTAGGCTCGCCACGAGGGTGGGCGCAGGACATACGATATGGACAGGAGTGCGTTAAAAAAGCGAGGGTACACGACCCGTCCCTGTCCCGTAACCTGACGCCTTGTCCTGCCGCTCCCGGCTGCTCCGGGCATTGTAAGTCGATATCCTGAAAATGTGCTAAAAATGTGCGGTCGTTGGCCGTCGCCCCGCTACCCGCAAATGTATCTGAGCTGGTGCGTATCCGAGATGCGTGTATCTGCAGGCAGGCAGGCAGGCGCCTTCTAATGCATGACTCGAAAAGATACTTTGCGGGCTTGGCCCGTCTTGTCTTTTATTTCGGCTGCATAAAAATTGTCATCGCAACTATCATAAAATTTCCATTAGCGTGGAGTATCCAAGAGATTCTTGCGCCGCGGGACGATTATGCTGCCACGAAATACGAAATACGAAATACTCATTTCCCATCAAATAAACACAGACGGAGCAGTAAGACGGAGCTACAGGGAGAGACTCTTCTCAATTACGGTTAGTCGGTGGTCTTATCTAGCTCTGGATCGGGGCTGTTTGATGAATCCACTCCCTGCCATCCGCTGGTTCCTTCCTTTTCCTTCCCTCCTCGCCCCGCCCCGCCCTAAGCATTCCCACGAAAATTATTTTTCGCATCGAAACTACTTCAAGTGCTTCATGTCGAGCCATAAAAGAGGAACAGAGACGGAGGCACCGAGATATCCTGCTCGGTACAGCTGCGACATTTTCCCAACTTTGTATCTCTCCATCTCTGTATCTCTCCTATTTCGCTGCCTATTTGTTTTGGTCTCCAATGTATCTTAAATTTTATTTTATTGTTTTCCTTCCTTCGCTGTGCCCTGCTCTGTTTGTTGTTGGGTTTTCCTCACTCGGCCGCGCTGCGGCATAAAATGAAAATGATTTTCCGAGATTTACTTCGCTCTCCTCATTCTCGGCAGCAGCTCCTCTCTCTTCCTGGCGTTTTTGTTTTGGTTTTCCCGTCTCATTCCGTGTGATAAGGCAAACGTTGTTTTGCTATTTTTATCGCTTTTGCTCCTAATGACGAAACATCCCGGAGACGGCTTGATCCTGCCAAAAATTTTATTACTGTTTGCCTTTTTAGTGGACCGACAGATGTCTCCTGTTCCCTCAGCCTTATCTCTTATCCCTGTCTCCTAATTTTGGGCTGTAAGCCGCTTTAAGGTGCCAGATTTTGGAGCATTAAAAGTTTGCTCTTCTTTTCGTTTTCATTCCCCTGGATTTAGCATCTTAGTCTTTGTACCGACTTGGCATATACACGCATTCCTAATGCGAATGCATATGGAGTAAGTATATCGGTCAAAAGTTCCTATGTAGCCGCGTGATTCTGTGGCCTGCCATTGAGCACTTCCGTCCCGCTGATAAACGAAATCTTTCAGCGACTCTCGCTCTCTGAGCCGAGCCATTCAAGTGGCACACATTATGGTCAAAGTATTTATAGAGTCTGAGATATTTTATTAGCGATAGCGACAGCTGCTGCCGAGCGGAGTCCGGGTACGGGGGCGATGACAGAAATGCGACTACAAGTGCATCCCCGTACGATGGATCGCCAGAGATCTCGTCCAGCCCCAAGCCCAGGCCTGTCTCAGAGTCGAACCTGAGTTCATCGCAAACCCCATTAAAGAGCAGCAACAAAATTTGTCATTACGCTTAGTTTTTACAGCTTCTGGAAAACCCAGAAGCATGATTTTATGGCGCGTCTAGGGACCCTGGGGCAACCCTTTGTGCAACGCTGGCAGATGCAATTAAGAAGCAGCCGCAGAGCCGAAACGGAACGGAACTGAAAAAATATGTAAAGTGCTCGTAAAGATTGGGGGACGGGGACACTGAATTTGCATTCAGTTGTGAAACATTCTATAAAAAATAATAAATTTAATGTTCGACAATAAAAGCCAGCGAGAAGTACAGAAAGCATTCGCATATTTTTTATGACTTTTGCGTGAATATTCCTTGGACGCGAGTGGGTGTAGCGAAGCGGGACAGGACTCTTTTTCCCCCAACATCAGCAATTGTGCAGCAATTACTGTAAACAACAATCACCAAGTCGGGCTAGGACGTGCCACATGAGCGAGCAACGAGACAATGTGAGATTTCAACAAATTCGTATGCTACAAAACAGTCATAAAATAGAGCCAGGACAAGCCGTAGCATACGCACATTTTAAAGACAACTGTTACCATCTATGGAGAGTTTACCTTCAGCTACTTAACGTTAATCGTATGTCTTTACGCATCTGCTTATGACGTTGACTTTGGAATCAATTTCTTACCATGGCACGAGCTTTATATATTTATTGGCATCTTTAATTATAATTTATATTGAAATTCGGGTTATTTAACTACTAATGCTGGGGTTTCCGAGGATTCATAGCTTATGTACCCTAACCAGTACTCTGAGGTGGCACTCTAACTCAGCCTTAATATCTCTGTCTTGGGATCGAATCTCTTCTGGCTATAAGCCGCTTTTTGTCAGGGGAGGAAATCGAATTATAATATGAACGGGTGAGTTCTTTTTGATTCCTTTCGGTCGGGGTCAAATGAGGCCTGTCGGAGAAGGAAAAGGGGAATGCTCTCGCTAGGTTCCCTAACTAATCCCGGAATGACAAAACGGGGCAGCTGATGCAGCTGAAGCGGAGAACGGGCACGTAGTGCCAGCGAGAGGCAGGGAGATTGGGATTTGCAGCCTGTTGAAGCGGGCTCGCAGCAGGTACTCCGCCTCGGGACGGGTTCTGGCCAGGTCGGGTCAACTGAACACCTAACAAATTTCGAGACCTGACTGCTGCCTGCTTGCCTGCCTGCCTGCCTGCCTGCCTTTAGCTCGTTCATTTGCGGTCCATCCTACGCGCTGCGGCATCATTATCGCCTATATCCCGTCGCCCTCTCGAGTGTGGGCTTAAGGTCTTTTGTGCGTCCTCCTCCTCTCTCGTTCCCTTTGTGTGTTATTTCGCAAAAATAAAGAAGAGCGAGAGAACGAGGAGGCATTGTTGGCCTCCTGCTGTTTACATGTAATTTTCCCAGCATTCCGTTGCCAGCCATTCCATCCGCTCCTTACCATCTCGCCATCTCATTCTGCTCTCGACATTTTGAATTTCCCGACGCTGTCAATTTTTCTGTTCTACCTTTTCCACTCCTTTTTATTTTTTGCCTTTTCGCCTGCTACAAATCGCTTTGATTTACATAATTCTGCGCACAGTTCGACGCATAGTTTTTCCAGGCTGTGGTTGCCTTTGCTGCTGTTCTTGCTGGGGTGTTTGCATATTTTTTGACAGCCGTCAGGAAGTAATAAGTTGGAATTTTGCCCGGTGCCGGCGCCTAGTCTGCATCTCCTGACATTGACAGTTGTGAACGGGAACGGGAGCAGGAGGGCGCAGAGAAGTCAGAAAAAATCCTTGCAGACATTTTACAAATGCTGCGTGGACGGCCTGCGGGGAGCCGGATACTGGCATCCGGGAAACCCACCAACAATGGCCATGTCAGCTAGCTGAATCAGATTCGAAATCGTAAAGTTTCATTCGATTGGCCCAAAACAGGTTCTCCAAATATGACAGCTGGGCTTTGTGGTGTCATTAAGGGCCTAACGCCGGCCGAGGACCTCGCTCAGGTTGATTTTGGGGATTAGCCGATGAGCGGCTTAGTTGCCGGCGAGGATTAGCGAAACTGATGGGCTGCTTATGCTGGCCTATGTCAACAGGGAATCTGGAGTCCTATGGCAAGCCTTCAGTTCGGGTAAATTTGAGCACAAATCCCAGGGGTGGCTCCTTTTTAATGAAAGCTATAACAATTTTCACAATGCAATTTTATGCCTATGAAATTATATTAGAGAAGAACTAAATAGTTTACATATATTGTAATGTTTCACAAAAAATATTTGGTTAAAAAAAAATAGCTAGTTTAAACAGCAACATTTTGCTGTGTGTTGTTTATATTCATTGGATGCTCTGGCCGGCGAGTCAGAACTTTGTGCAAACCTGTGTTATAATTTTTAATTTAACTGAATGAAAATAAAAACGAAACTTATTGGAAGAACACTTAAAGGCAAATAACAATAAAAAATAAAAAAAAATTGCACAGGACAAAAGAAAAGAAAAGACATTAGATTCGCTATAGAAAGAAAGGTGAGCACCAACATTCTGTTTTAGATTTTTTCTTAATGTGTTAAAAAATAAACTTTAGCAATATAAAATTGTCTGATATTTTTCTCCAATAATACACTCGCATTTAATCAATTTTTATTTGAATGCCATATTGGCGTGCAATCCCAAGGTCCCTGCTGACTCAACACCCTTCCTTCCAAGACCTCCATGTCCAACTGTCTATGACGCACAGGAAGCCCCGGCACCCACTCAAAAGCACTCCTGTCCGCCCATTTATAATATTGCCCCCCCTCGCAACAAAACCGAAAATAGACGACGCGGTGCGGTAGAGAACAAGTGGGAGCGCGCCGCAAGCACAAAATTGTTATGTTTTAACCCATGCCCATGCCAAGATCCCAGAACCAAGATCCGAGATCACTTTTGGGAGCGACCGCACCCGTGTGAGTGCACCAGGCCAACCCAAACAATACGGAATTGCCTCGGCTATGGGCCCCAGAAGCAAGTGTTGGGCTGTTCAAAATAATTGTCCGAATGAGATTTCCATTTTGCAAAATTGTAGCCAAGACAAAAATAAACAAAGTGGCCTCATTAAAGCGGCCATAAACTAATCGAACGCGGCGTAAACAAATGATCAGAGCTTCGTTCTGTTCGGCTATGCTCTGCGCTGCTGGAAAACTGGAAAACTCTGTGTGAGAATAAGGAAATCGGTGGGCGCACATGAAATAAATATTATAACAAAAACGTACTAATCGTAGAAATAGCAAGAACACTCATGTAACAACTTAAAAGTCGACAAAAATAAAATAAATGAATTTACATTTTCCCTAAGAATCCAGACATTACTCTGATTTACCCCTTGTAAATCGAATTGCCACTATTATTTTGATGAAATATTTTCTTGTATTAACTTGAACAGAAATTACATACAATTTCAAAATATTTTATCAATATTATTTAACAAAGTTGTTTAGATTGAAAGTCTCATTTGAAGTCTTATTATTTATATTATTCCTCAATTTTGTTCTGAGTGCAGCGCTTCAGTCCCAATCAAAATCCGAATCTGAGTCCGATTCCGATGCCGTGGGTGACCTTGTTTAGCTTCCATTTTTGAAATTAGTTGCGTGTTTCTCGCTCTTTTTTCGCTTTCAGCTTTTGCATTGTGATTGGGCTTGCGATTGGCTTTGGAGGCCATCTGGAGCTGGATTTGGATTTGGATTGGGATTCGGATGTGGCGGTGGATGTGTCTGTGGACTTGGTCTGGGTTTAATAAAGCAGAGTGATTTTTTTCTCAACCTAATTTGGCTAATTGGCGACTGACAAATCGAGCATTGAGACATTTGAAACTTCTGTTTCGAGCAGATTTTCACACATCAACACAACGCCCCCTCCAATTCGCGAGGGAAGGAATTTTCCGCTGCTTTTCCAGGCCCAAATTTTTTTTGCTCTTTTCGGTTCTGGGTTCTGGGCTCTGACTTTTTGGCCATTTTATGACAGCGCCTGGTGGCGGTGAAAAGCGGGGGAGAAGCGTGTAAAGAGGGAAAAGCTGGTGCCTGGTGAAGTGTTGAAAATTTACGAGCTGCGCCCCTCCCCAATCACACCCCCTTTTGGCCCACTTTATTGAATTTCATTTCTTGCGCCAAAACAGAAAAAAGAAATTCTCCCAAGTCTTCGGGTCTCAGGAATTTATTGTTTGCCAGTTACGAAATTTATTTCTTGCTGTAAATTTACAATTTTTTCGCTTTTCTCCCAGGTATCGCACAAGCACAACAACAACAACACACACACGTACACACCCAGGTTCCTCTTCTTCTTGTTCGATTTCCATTTGATTTTTATTTCGATTCAAAGCTTCAATTGTTTGGCAATTGTTTTTATAACACCACAAAAACGCTGATAGGGAGAAGGAGACGAAGACCAAGGCGAGGGCGAACGCGAAACAGAAGCAGAAGGAGAAGAAGAAGAACAAGGAGGAGGTGTGGAAGAAGGCGGCGAGAGCGCAAAGAGGAAATGCCAGAAATAAAGTTATGTAAATTCCGTTTTATGTGCGGCTCCTAGCGAGCGTGTGTGTGTTTGTATGTGTGTGTGTGTCTAAGTTCAAATGCCAAAAAGCAAAAGAGGAAATAATAAAACTGAAGCATGACGGAGCATGTTTGTGGGTAGTGTGCTTGTCCTGGTGGGGCAAGGGATCCCTTTAATGAGGGATAGGTCTGGCAAGTAGCTAGCAGGTGAGCCGCGTTGCAGGTACTTATCACCTTGGTTGGGGATAAATTTATAATTAATACATATGTATGTATGTATATACTAAATGTATACAGAATACAAAACAAAACCACCTCTCAACCACCTAGGGAATAAGTGACGATTGCACCGTTCTATATACCAAAAATAATAAACTGATATTTTATTTATAATAGAGGTATATTGTTATTAATAAAACCTCGCTTAATAATATATGAATTTTGCCACAACAGCTTAACATTTAAAAATATTTGAATTTTTTTTAAACGCTATACCTTCATGTAGTGAGCCATCGGTTTTATCGGGTCAATTATTATTATATTGACACACTTATAATGGTAAATAGCTTTTAAAAATAATATATTTTTACTAAAAATGGAAGAGAACTATTAATTTTTGTAACATATTTTTTACTCAAATTTTACGTGAGCCGAACTCAAAAAATTAAAAGGAAATTTATAAAACGTTTCCAACAGTCAGTAATGACATTTTATGCATTTAACTGTATTTTTTCAGTGTATCTAAGAACAGGCAATTGTAACAAAAAACTTTCCGAGGACGCTCTTTTTCTATTTCAGCCGCAGGCATTCTGGAGGGTTGGGGATTCGTCTGGGATTCCCCTAATTCCTGGACTGACTGCCTGACAGAAAGAGTATCCTTTTCAACTGCGCTTTGTGCGCTTGCTATTGTTGAGCTCGCTTTATTAATCAGACAAATCGTGAAAAAGCGCGCTCAGTCGGAAAAAAGGAAATTATGAAATATGAAACGAGATCGGGCTCAATGTCGCAACCGCCCCGCCCCGCCCCGCTCCATACTTTCCGCGCTGGATGTCGCCTTAATTTGTTTAATTTATGCAAAATGTTTGGCCGCAGTCGGCGATAAGCGTCGTAATTTGTTCAAACTTGTCGCAACTTGCCAGCCCTTCCCCTCCCTTCACCGATTTTAATCAAGAAGCCCAGGGAAGATAACTGGAAAAATTACTAAGCTCCCTTTCCCTAATTGGGACAAGTACCTTTTGTTGTAATTAATTTTAATCGGCATTTGTGTGGGGTATTACTAAATATTTCTGGGTTACCAATCCTGATTCTAAATGCAAATAAATTGCTAAAGTATCTGGTAATCAAATTTTAATATAAAAATATAGTTCTACAAATTGAAACTAAATATTTATTTCGTTATAATGTAAAGCTGAGAACTACAAAACTTGATTGGTGATGGAATGGTAATGGTTTTCCCTTTAATAAGTAGGACTGAAAAATATAGAGCTACAGGGAGAAACGATTTTGTTCTTATATTGTACCTAAAAAACAATTCGATATTTTGTATGTGTACCTTAATGCATGCCAGAGACAACCAATTTACTATTGCTATTTTGTGGAAAACACGCTCAAATTAACCAAATTAATGATTAAGGCGTATAATCAAGTTGCTGCCCCCACACAAAACTTTCCAAGGGAATGTCAGTAAAGCCGTCCATGGATTCTATAGCTACTAAACTAATGGATTTAAAAGAGGAATTCATCTTAAGCATGTCCAGAAGTGTTCGTGTTTCCCAAAATGTTGGAAAGCCATAGAATCAATCTGCCAGCCTGAAACCTAATTCCAAGCTACCACTCACCTTGTCTTCCGTGTGTCCGCTGCGCCGTGTTGCTGGCAGTGTCCGGCGGACGGTGCGGCAGGTGCTGGTACTCGTAGTCGTAGTGCGACGACTGGGCGGCGGCGGCCTGCAGATTCTGCAGATTCTGCTGGCTGTGTTGGCCCTGGTGCTGCAGTGTCTGACTGCCGTGGGCGCCGTGGTCTGCCGCGGGGGCCGAGGGCCGACCGCTCATGGGCAGCGTCCGTCCTTGCGCCTGCTGGGGGTGGGCCAGGGCGTGGGCATGGGCGTGGATACCGCCGCCCGCGTCGCGGCAGTCGAGCGTGGACTCATACTCGTAGGGATTCATGGCGGTCGCCTCCAGGGGACATTCGTCGTCGTCGGTGTCCGTGCCGCCGTCGTATATGTTGTCCGTGTGGCGGTACGCGTGGTGGGCGTGCTGCTTGGAGAACTTAATCTTGGCGGCTTTTGCGGGCCGGGCCGTACAGCCAGACAGCCGGACAGCGACGGAGGAGGAATAGAAGAAGAAGGAGAAGAGGGGGAGCGGAGCAGAGAAGCGAAGCCAAAGACGGACTTTTCACTGCACGCACAGCACTTCACTTGGCCATTTCTCGGCGGTTAATCAGGGTTATGCTTGCAATCACAATCACAATTGGGGAACAATTTAATATTTATATTCTCGGGGACCGCGACCGCAGCTCACCCGGAATTGGGGGACACGACGGAAACACACAAAACACGACAGGGAAACGCGACGAAACGGATCACGATCGGCAAGAGAATTTGGCAAAATCCTTGACAGCCAAATGAAATCCCCCGATATATTCGTTACTTGTACAATTGAGCCGATATTTACATTGCTCGGACTCTGACGCGGATCGAACAAACACTAGCGACCGACGCGGCTGAATATTTTCCTTTGGAAAACCCCGAAGTTTTTTCCAGTTACGACTTTTCCGTTTTTCCGCGACGGAGCGGCACAACCGCCTTCGTTGAATGAATTTTTCGAAAAAAAACTGGCCGATTTGGTTTCTCGTTTCTCAGCTAGTCTTTCGATAATTCAGAGGGAGTTTTCTTGCGATTCGTCGTTGTTACGCTCTCAGGTCCAAAGAGACGGCTGTTTTTGCTCTCTGCTCTCTATGCCTGTGCTCTGAGAGCGTAAGCGAGCTCGGTGAAACGGGAAATAAAAAGGAATAAGCGTTCGAGAGCGTAACTGAACGAGTTCGTTCAGTTTCGAGAGCGCTGGCATTAGAGAGCGCGTAGAGCGCAAGTGTCGTGGGAGGAAGAGAGCGACTCGCTTTGCGCATGCCGCCGCTGCCTTTGTCTCTGCCTCCGTTGGCAGCGCTGCCTGGCCGCAGCATCGCCGCCGAGCGCGAGAGGGAACTGAACGAACCTTTAGTTTGAAGGTTAAACGTGCGTGTTCTTCATCTTCCGGAGGGGAAAGGCAGGGGAGGAATTTCGGCATGTTAAAAATTATGCAGCCGTGTTATGCGCACTTCTACAGTTTCGTTCAAATTTATCTGCAACTAGTAGAGCTGTTAGAGCAGCCAAACCCAGGGCAGCTAACAGCAGCTATACAGCGGGTACCAGAGCTGTTGAAGCATCTCACGATATCACCAGATAAGCGAGGAAATATTGCTGCGGTATTTAACTTCTTTTTAAAAAAGTTTCTAGGAAAGAACTTTCAAGACTGGAAAAATGTTATATACAGTAGTTTAGTTATTAATATAGTGGGATTTTTAAAACGCAAATTTATTTAAATTAAGAGAAATTAAGAGCACATTACATACATTTTT
Organism: Drosophila seguyi; assembly: GCA_008042675.1. Taxonomy (NCBI): domain Eukaryota; kingdom Metazoa; phylum Arthropoda; class Insecta; order Diptera; family Drosophilidae; genus Drosophila; species Drosophila seguyi. The sequence goes on along the minus strand of VNJU01001415.1, from coordinate 4,039 downwards.
AATAATAAGAGTTAATAATAAAAGAAAACTTTAAAATAGCAAATAGAGACCATAAATAAAACCCATATTTTGTGTATTATTTAATTTTTAGAATATAGCTGTTCATTTTTTTGTGTTATCTCGTATTTTTATTTAATGTTTAAAGTTGCAGTAGTACTTCTTTAAGAAATAACATCCCAAATGTGGGTTCCTATTTAGTTTCACCTTTTGAGAACTTATTGCTTTGCAGTCTTTTTAGCATTAAATAATATATTTCTTACAAACAAAATTATTCAACAATACAACACAACAGAAAAGGCCAAGCATATTTCGTCAAAACTTGGAAAACATTAACCTAACATAGAACTTGCTATATGTAGGTATATAATACATATTATTTTTGTCAATTTGGGAAATTAATTATTCACTGAAATTTTGGTTAGATTAACATTATAGGGGAAATAAGCTTTTATAAGCTCAAATTTTTTATTGGGCTAAAGTTAAAAGGCTGGGCTTTGGGTGATTGTCTCTGAATTATTTTTTTTAATACTACATTGTATAAAATGGTTTTAATAATTTTTTTTAACTTGTATTTACCCAAAATTTATCCATTAATTTCTGAAAGCTGGCAAATTAATAGATAATGGATTTTCAATCGTAATTTGTCGACAAAAAAATCCGATATTTTAATATTTTTGGAATTTTTTCATTAAAGTTGTAAGCCGACAGCATTTTTCATATTTAGAAATCTTTTAAAATTTTGTTTAAAATATAACTAAAGTCATTTTTAAATTTTTGTATTGACTTAAAAGAGAACTCTTTTTATCTTGAGTAGTTAAAAATGAAATTAGAAATTTAAAAGCAATATTAGAAACTATTTCATCAATAAACAAATACTAAGAAAAATTGATGCACAAAAATGTAAACGTGAAGAAGTAGGTATGCTTAGTTACTCCTATTATTTTGACTGTACACATTAGGGTATTATAAATAATTTGATATATATCCGATTTTAATATTTAGTAGCTTGGAGAGTCATTAAAATAATTGAAAATTATTTTCTTTAAATCAAATCAAATTTTGAACATTTTAGGATTTCATAAATTCTAAGCGACCAGTTTCGGTGGAAATACACAAGCCGATTTTCATTTACTAATTAGGCTGTCAGGCTCACGATGAAAAAATATCCTTCGACTTCATTAGCGCTGAAAAGTTCGCAATCGCTGGCGAGGGACGGTGCAAAAGTTGCGAATTGCTGACAGTGAAGTTGTCGTTCGGTGGGCACCCGAGCCAGAACAGCCCAAACCTGGTCCAAAAAGTGTCCGAAACAAATAGTGAGCTGCCGGGCTGAGGGAGGCGGGATACAGCCGAGAAAAGAAGCAGAAATTGCGTTATAAGCAAAGTAAAGGACATTTCGCTAATGGCTTAACTTTTGAGCGCAGGTCGCCTCCTCCACCGAGTCCACCGGTTCCACAAATTCCCTGCCATGTAGCGGAAGTTGTTGCTGAAGCTTTTTTGACAGCCCTCCCCCGGCCTGGGAAGAAGCTGAAAAAATTGTCATTTCTTTCAGGACTCTCGCAGTGTGGCAACGCCGCGTGAAGCAAATTTTTTGAAGTCTGAAAGTATTTGCATAGGACATGCTCGGAGGCTGCGTTCTGCCCGCTCCTGTCAATGGAAAATCAATTTCCTGTTGTACGCAAAATGTTTGAGCAAGATTTCGGTACAGAAAGCAGGGCAAGGGAATGAAGCTATATCTCCCGCCTGCATTTGACACATTGCACATTATCCCGGGACTGTAGAGTTCGAAAACGGACAGCGTCTCAGGGAATCAGAGTCTTCAAAGTCTGTGTATTTGATTATTTTAATATTGAGTTAATGAATGATTTTGAACATTCGCTTAAGAAAAAATACTATTAACGTTACCAAATCGTCAATAATACATTTTAACCCTTGCAGGGTACTCTAAATCATGGAGTTATAATAAAATGTGTGTACATTTTGAATTTTGTATGAAAAGAATAATCAAAAAGTAGGTGTCCTTATTTACAAAATTGTAAGGGTCTCCTCTTTTATACCCTTGCAGACTTCTATAATAATTCAACATATTCAACATATTTAACATATTATTCACAGTTTCGGTTGTAATTTTATGGAAATGGAATGATTATTTCATAAAGCTGCCATATAGCTACATAAATGATCGTTAAATTTAGAGGAACATTAATTAAAAAGCATTTTTTAACGATAGTAATTTATTGTACACTTTATCGTGCAGACTCTCAATCAGCACAGGTAGGATTCATATGTGAATATATAGATAAAATAAATAGGATAATATATAAAGAGTGCGTTAGCTTAATGCTGCTTAAGGTCTGACATGGACTTTCCAGGCCGAACTGGTATTGAATTTCTATTCCGGCCACTGGACTTCCTCCGTTTGTTTGAATTTTAAGCTTAAATTTTTGCAATTACCCCCTTCTTCCATTATCTCGCTGTGGGTCATTTGGTGTATCCTGTTTAAGGACCAGCAGCTGCACAATGCCTTGCACTCGAAGCTTCAATCAGGAAATTTGATCGCCACTTAAAAGCAGCAGCGCCAAAAAAAAACAACAAAATAAAAATTAAAAATGCCAGCAAATGCGAAGCAGGGGGGACAGTGGCTGCAACAACAAGTGGCGGCGAGGTTGTTGCTGCTGCAGCACAACTCTTGACCTGAAAATCGTCAACTTTGAACCCTCGAACGGCATTTCCTGCCTCAATTTACACAGTGCCGGGCGAGGGCTCCGCTGTCCCACATATCGCCCGACATGCGTACATACTGGGTATGCATCGGCTATATGTATGCAACATCGATCGGAGTGCACGCAAGAATGCCAGACCCGACTTTGCGCTGGAATAAAAGTTGAACAGGACCCGCGGACGGCGGACAACGAACAGCGAACAACGAACAGCGAACAGCGAACAGCGGGCAGAGGACAGCGCCAATGACTGGCAGCACTTTGTGTCCTGCCCCACAAACAGCCACGCCCTCGGCCACCGCTTGTAAGTGGTTGGGGTGGGCGGTAAATAAAATTACGCGAGATATTGAATTACGCGTTTTAAATTAAAAATATTTTTCGCGATTGCATTAAACGAAAGGCGAACTAATTAAAGGCGATTTCTCGTCCTTTCAGTTCTCCCAGCTTCCATAATTTCATCTTTCTCTTGGTCTCCTCCTTTCCCTTGCATTGGCAATGCAATTTGCAGTCTGTAATGGAGGTTGGTAAGCTGAAGGCAGGAGCAAGGGAAAAGCGTATCCTTAGCCGCCTTGCATGTCCAACTTAACTAGGAAGATTGTTGGCTTGAGAAGATCATTTAACATTATCACATTCGTGGTGATAATCTACAACCACTGCTCATTCTCTCTCGGAAATATCTGCTCCGAGTGCACATCTTGTCCCAGGTCGCCATCACAATTTTCGGGCAGCCAATCTCACATGTGCGTCCCCCGCCCTAGGTCAACGATGTCTGATCGAATGGGTTACGATCCGTGCTGTAAGTGCTTTAGCACTTGGCACTCTGATCCCCCCAACCCTCAGGGTGTCCCTCGACACCTCCTGCGCCAGACAATGCGGGCGGTCGTGGCGGGAGTCACAGAGTCGTCCACAACCCAAAACAAACAATGCATCAATCAATAAAGATTTCCGCACCTAATAAGCCGCAGACAAGCGGCAAGGCAGCATCTGGGCTGGCTGCAGGCTGCAGGCTGAAGGCAGCCAGGGGTTTCCGGAACCATCATTGACGCCGTTCACCAATTAAAGGCCAATAGTTGCCTTCTCCCCGCCACCCGAAAGGTGTTAATCGAATTACGACCTCGGCATCGACTTTAACTTCAGGCCCCCCAACAGCATAGCTGCAGGCTCGATGGAGCACGCACGCGGGACAGGACGGAAGGGCCGGGGCCAGGAGCAGAAGCAGGAGCAGGAGCAGGAGAAGGGCAGCATCAGCTGCCTTAGTCCATGCCCAATGTCGTTGTTGGCATTTCCATATTTTCAAATTTGAATTTTCTATTCCTACGCAG